>VSMD01108625.1:231492-267351 GCA_008750895.1 Mirza zaza
GAAGGAAGGAAAGAAAGAAAAAGGGAAGGAAGGAAGGAAGGAAAGAAAGAAAAAGGGAAGGAAGGAAGGAAGGAAAGAAAGAAAAAGGGAAGGAAGGAAGGAAGGAAGGAAGGAAGGAAGGAAGGAAGGAAGGAAGGAAGGAAGGAAGGAAGGAAGGAAGGAAGGAAGGAAGAGCAAGCAGGCCCACAGAAAGATTAAATCTTTTTGAAGGTCAATTGAATTAGCTTTTGGGTATAAGACAGCTTCGCAAATGGAAAAATTATGATCTATGGGTACAACTTTTCATCTTTAAGAGACGGAGACAATTTAAGGCCAGGGACACCTCGCAGCAAAGAGCTCTGCATACAGGCTTTCTCTCCCTGTAACTTCTATCCAGGTGACTTGGATGAATCTCAAGACAAAACTTGATTGGACTATTTACTTGCTCCTCCGCGTCCAAGCTGCTCTGGGACTTCTCAGACTTCTCTGAACTAACACATCTCATCAAGCTGACTAGATGTGCTGCTCTGCCCAGCCTTCAGCAAACCATCTCCCGGGACACCTAAAAGCAGATTACCCTATTGCTCCTCTTGAATTTGCATCCAGATGAAATCCAGTTCAAGGAAACAGCAAAGACAGGCTTAAAAGGGAAAAGTGAAGGAGATTTTGCAAGATTGCAACAAGTTCCATGAGGAACAGAGAAAAAGGAGAGGGAGTTGACCTCTACTTTGATCAACATTAATTGACTTCTAAGGACTCTATAAGGCCAGCTGACCACCTTCTGCCCATGACATCTGGTCCCATTGGCATCTCCCCGATAAGCTCTCTCTGGATTGATACCTTCTTCCCCATCCTCTTGGAGACAGGAAAAATTCTTTCTGTCTCCCCTCCTTCGCTCTCTTAGAGCACTTCCTACTTCCTACTGTGTACACTTGCAAATAGTGCAATATCCCCTTCTAGACATTATTGGATATTAAATCCCTTAAGGGCAGGGATCACTTGGGAATCCTTCTATAACTTATATCTAAATATGTTTATGTAGCTACATATAAATTATATATATATATATATAACTAGCTATAGATATAGCTATAGTATAGATATATCTTACACGGTGCCTAGAACATACTGGGGGACTTAGATAACTATTTTGCAAAATAAAGCATGGAAATATAAGTAATAAAGTCATTAAATCTATTTCTGGCTCCCTTACCGTTCTCTCATCATAGGAGCTTTTGTTTTTCTTAAGAAGATGACTTACCAAATGGAAAACAAGAAAGCCTAAAATAAGGGATGCATGACCTCCCAGAGAGCGGACCAAGCCTGGTGGCTGTGGCCTCACTGCCACTCCCTGCTGCTCCTCTCTAGCATTTGAGGAGTGCAGATACAATAAGCAGGGGAGGGGCCAGCTCACCTCCCTCCCCGAATGCTCTCTGCAGCAATTACCCTCTGGAGAGCATCTCTCCACTGGCGGATTAGAAGTTCAAAAGCCTGCTCCGTGTGACCTGAACAGAATTGTGGCGGCTGATAAGGCAAGGCAGCTCTGGGGCCTGCAGCTGGAGGGCGGGCAGGGAAGGGCCGGGAGCCGCTCTGCTTCCACAGCATCCCTGGGCACAAAATCCGGTGGATCATTGACACTGCTGAGTGATGCGGATGGCATTTATTAGTTTTCAATGGCTGCTATAAAATGAACTTCACACCATCTGCAAAATTAGGATTCAGAAGCAGCCCTGGATATTAAAATATTTGTGGCTGCTTCTGCTATTATATAAGATTTTACATTTTATAGGTTCCCCGTGGGACTCGATGTGTAAATTAAGATACATATTTAGAAGGCCGTAAATAAATTTAGGAAAGCAGCAGTACAATTAATGAATGAACAGAAAATTGCATATGGGAGGAGAAATAGTTTTTCTACACAGAGAGTCAGAAGCTAAATGGGGTTTAAACATTCTCCTGACAGTATCATTAAGACATAAATAGCAAAAATAATATACTGGGATTTATAAGGAAGATTTTTTTAGCAAAGTGAATAAACAACTCTATGTATAACAGATCCACCAAGTAATAGACTTCCTCTTCCTTACCATCGCATTGGACTATGAAATTGTCTAATTAGTCAAAGGCCTCCTATAGTATTAATATTATCTCCAACAGAGAAAATATTTTGATCAAAAGAATTCCATAGAAAGTATTCCAAGGCCTTATTCTAATGCCACCCAATTTCCCAGCATAATTACCATATTGTGTCACTTTCTCTTTACCCAATGTTCCTAATGAAGACACAATGACAGTGTGATTCAAAGATTCAATAGCAAATCAGGGCCAAGCACGATTAGTTCAAATTCCCTAGGTAGACTGCTTTGACTCACAGATGGCTCCTGGCAGGACCATCCCCCTTTGACGAGTGGTGCTCACTGTGGTGTTGGCCCTGGGGTAGGACCGTCAGCAGAGAGGCAAGCCCCTGGCTCTGGTAGGATTTCAAGGAAACGCCAGTTCTTGTATTTGTCCCTTCTTCCAAGTGCCCTTAGAGGTAACACAGAGGAAAGCTTGTCTCTCATCTTTCCTAGCAAGGTCGTGGCGTGTCCATCCACATTTATTCATGAAGCCTGTGATCATACCTGACGCCTCAGCAAGCAGGTGTTAGGATGCGACTCTGGTAATAATCAGACTGGGCCCCCTCGGAAGGCTCACCCTCACAGCCAAGCCTGCAAGGCCCACTCACAGGGAAAGGATAAGCAGTGGGTCATAAGAGGTGGATATTTTTACGTCGTGGCCACCCAGGACGAAGCCGCCACCCATGCTTTCTCCCAAATCTGCCCTTTCCTTCCAATTGCACCTGCACACGCACCACGCCTGGGCCTGGGAGGTTGGTCTCCCCCATTCGCCTTTGAAATGCAGCTTGTGCTAATGGTTGGAGCCTTAGGAAACCATTCCCTGAAGTATCACTGAACTGAAACATAATCCAGAGACGGAAAAGGCTCTGGCCTGCTGCTTTATATTAGAACAAAAATAATCACGGTAATAGCTTGCATTCTTCTTGATACCTTTCATTCAATAATGTCAAGCAATTTGTACGCAAGTAATTAAGAAAACACTCCTTTGTGGTAAGTTACTAATTTAGCTCCCATTTTAAAGAGAGACAGAAAGAGGCTTAATGATTCCCCCAGGGGAGACCAGAGTAGGTAGCAGAAGCGTTGGGTGTGCGGTGATTTGTGGCGTAAGATCTCTCATGTTCGTCTCTAATCCCCAATATTGGGCTCACAAAATTGCTTTAGAGAGGGAGTTGGTCTTGAGTCTCTAGGGTGGTGTTGTTGTGTTCTGTTCAAGAGCCGCCTGGTTTTGCTGTGGAGGCAGCTGCATTTCATAGCTGTTGGTGAATATTTCTGTACTCTCCTTTCATCACATGATGTATATCATTCCCCTCGCTGGCATTTCCAATCACCGCGAGCAGCAGAACCACGGAATGAATTGGAGCAATGTAATTTTTCCCCCTCATTGATTTGGGGGGAGGCAGGGAGGGGATGTGAAGGGGAATGGCTAAGGTGGATTCCTCTTTCAAATCTCCCAACTGCATCACAATTCCATGTTTCCTGAACCTCAGGACTGCTTATTCAAGCTCCCCCATCTCTCCATTCCGCCTCCCAAAAGGCTCAGACTGTATCCAGCCTCAGAAAGCAGGGGACATTGACCAAGAGGGCACTGTGCAACCTGCAAGCCCAGGGCCCTGCCCCCTGCCTGCCTGCTGTTTGTCATGAAAGAAGTTCGGGACTAGGAGTAGGAAATGACATGCGATATTAGAGATAGCATTATTTGATGATGGTGGTCATTACTTGTAATTATCCTTTTCATGTTGAAATGCTGTGTATTTCGAGGCTGTTGTTACTGGAAGATATGCCATTAAACTTCTATCTCATTCATATGAAATTTAAGCTGACAAAGGGGAAAAGACAATTACCAGATTGCTTTTAAATGCATTTTTCACTCTGAGGCAGACCAAGAACTTGGAGAAAATTGGGTGGAGGCATAAAATCTCTTTGTGAAGTAGACAGAACTTGGAGAGGGAAGATGGGATTTATAGTTGCTATTAAAATGGTGGTTGGTGTTCTTGAAGGTAACTATGAGTTGTGTTCTTAAATAACTTCAATAATTATAGCAGTAATTAGCACAGGTAGGCACACATGAAAGTATAACATGCGAGTAGATAAATAAACTGGCAACTATATCAATAAAGCACTCTGCAAACATAAACTGCTATATAAATGCTAATTAATTACATAAGTAGGCGTACAGGATGGGATGGTTATTCATATCACTGCAAAGATAAACAGTATGCACACACAGGCAGTGAATGCTTTTGAGAATGAGGCTTCTCTGCACCTCCTATCTCCAGCCTCCTGTCGCAGTAAGCAAACTGTCATGGAAGCTGAAGGCTCCGACCCTCCACTGTCCAATCTGATAGCCACTAGCCACTTGTGCCTGTTGAGCACTTCAAATGTCGATAGTCCCAAATGTGTGCAAGAGTGTAAAATAAACACCAGATTTTGAAGGCTTAGTTTGCAGGGTGGTGGCAGGGAGACTGTAGACTAACTCATTAATAATTTTTATGTGGATTAAAAATGGAAATGGTAATATTTGGGATATCTTGGGTAAATCAAAGTGTACTATGTAAAAAGTTTTACTTGTTTCTTTTTACTTTTTTAATATGGCCATTAGAAAATTTAAAATTATATTCATGGCTTGAAGTACATTTTCACTGGGCAGTACTGCTCAGGCTGTTGAACTTCAGTCTGTGGGAGCTTTAGAGGGAGTCGGACACAAGGAGCACCACCAGGCTCCCTGGGCTATGTTCTGCGGCTGTGACATTCCTGCCCGGGAAACACAGGGAGAGTAAATGAAGGCTGTTTCTCCATGCTGTGAAGGATGGCGGTGAACAAATGGCCAGGCAATCCTCATCAGCCTGGGCTGTGCAACTTTTGGCATCAGATATATTAAAATATAGGGCTCAGAGGTACACCAGGATATTTGGGCTGCTTATCTGCAAAATTGGAGGAAAGCAAACCATGGCTTTATCATGCCCCCAGTTTGGTAGGCTCCTGTTTGACTGCCAGACATGGCAGCTAATTATCCCTGAGGAGGGACGTGGATGGGGGAAGATGCAAGAGAAACTGGCCTGGGAGTAGGAGATGGAAATACAGGTTCAGTGTAACTGCCGGAGGAGTTTCCCACAAAATTCACCACACACTGGCCTGGCAGGGCACCTGTTTGTCCCAAATGAAGAGGACTTGCAAGAATTCATTGTTTAATTGTTTCAGTGTATAATTGTTAGATAAATGTTGATCATTGTTAAGTGAATTCTAGTTGTGGTGCTACCTATAACTCAGATTATGGTTTTCTAGTCCTGTCTGGGTGGGTTATTTAAAGCACTTGAATTCATATTTGCATGTTATTTGCATAAACTCACATACTAAGTTCAGAAGGCTGTAACTCTTAAGAAGGCACAATTAAATGAGATTAATTTAATAGTACAACACCTTACAATTGTGTGCAAGTCTCACATTCCAAGATTAATGCATTTGAAGAATGTAACAGATGTATAAACCATTGACTTCCATTCCAACTCAGAAACCATGATACACAACCAGCATGGAAAAGGCAGTATGTACCCTCCTTTTGATATTGGGAGAGTATTTTTAAATGTCCTACCTTTCTCAGAGATGTTTATCTTCCAAAGCTCTTGATGCTCATCCAATCCAACCTCACCCTGGTGCTGAGTAACCAATGAGGGCTCTAAGGTCCAGAGAAGAAACTAATTTGTCCAGGATGACATAGCCACTAGAGGCTGGCCCAGGACTAGAAAATGTCCCCTGGCCAGGCCTGCTTCTAATAATAGGGATTCAGGGGCTGGAGTGCCAGAGGAGGCTCACATACTCTAGTCCTAGCCATCTAAGCATCTCAAGTCGAGCTGGTAAACTGTGGAATACAGTCTGTCCTCCTCCCTTGACAAGCACGCCTTCCTAGCAACCTGGCCGGCCAGATTCAATGCTGGAACTGTTGGATTTTTTGGAGTGCTCAGAGTATGAACCAGAAGGGAGATGCAAACGCTGGAGGGGCATTGCAGCTGGCCCTGCAGATTCCTGTCCCCAGGAAGAGAGAGAACCAAAGCTGGATCCCCCAAAGCGAGGCTCGAGCAGGGGCCCCATGTCCAGCATTTAAGGGGACTCCTCCTGTCTCTCCCAGTCCCTTGTGTCTTTGCTATACTTTAGTACACCCTTCTGCACAACTCACTGCACATAGAATGCCATTTTACTCTGACAATAATTATTATTCCTGAGAAGGGAAGGAGTTCCTGGGTCACAGAAAATAGCAAACATTTCCTTGGCATATTCGGGTCTCACTGCTTCCCTACATCTTCTCCTGTCACCCTCCAAACACATGCACATGCACACACACACACACACCTGGACAACCCTGTGAGTAGAATCAGGACTCCTCTGAGAGACACAGGAACCACTTTCTTTCCTGTCATTTGTTTGTTTGTTTGTTTTGAATCACTGAAACTATACTGATTTGCATGTTGTTTTCATAAATTTGCATAGTGCATTCAAGAGGCCCTCTCTCTTCAGCCTCCCACACTGCCGTGGAAACGTGGCCAGTTTTCCCTGTGTTGCAAAGGCACACAAAGGAAAGCTTTATTTCCGCAAATATTTATTACAATGAAGCTTTTAAATGCTACAGAACATAGAAGGATTTTCTTTTAATTAAAGTACTAGTGTGAGGCATTTTTATAAAGCCATCTCTTTCTTACTGTGGCCACTGGAAGCATGCGGCCTGGAAGCATGAGAGCAGCTGACCAAGGGGGGCACAGAACGTTCTGCTCTGGGAGGGAGACACTTAAACGATCCATCTGGGACAGTCTCTAGCAATCCTCTCAGCCCTCTTCTGTCCGCTGAGCCTCTGAAATCCCGCTGTCCCAGGGGTTTGCACACCAGAACTCCCACGGTGAAGCTGCCAGCAACACTGGGGACCCCTGCCCATCTGGCTTGGCTCAGGGCTCCCTGGTCCCTAAGTGAGGCTCAGAAGACTGTGCGAACCATTTATGTGCCTGTTTAGGTTTCGTCTTTTGGAATAATGACCACACTGTGTATGACCACCTGATTCTAACCATTCAAAAGCATCAACAAAAAGGTTTTTTTCAGCCCCCCTAGATGAATGTGATATCACGACTCTGGCTGAAAATTAAATCATACGTGCACAGCCCTTGTGGTCTGTTGCATAATGGCCTTGCCTGTGTGCAGTCCCTCCCTCCCTCCCTCCGATCTAAGAAGTCCTCCATTTACCTTTGCCATGTTCCTCTTACCCTTCAACAGCGAGCCATTCACAGAATGAAAAGGCGAAAGAAGTGGGTAGAGGGTGGGCCCTGAGTCCTCCTGGGCTCTCCAGCCCCTGCCCAAGGAATGGCCAAAAAAGAAAATGGAAGAAACGAACGTTTACCCACGGAAAGGGAGAAAGAACTGAAAAAAGAATAAAAACATAAAGAGAATGACCTTTCCCCAGGCCATTGCTCTGCATCCCGAATCCCAAGTTTCTTCCCAGGGGAAGAGTGGGATGACACGAGCCTAGAACTCAGGCTGCCCTGGGAGCTCCTGGCTCTGCCACCCACTGGCTGTGTGGTCCTGGCCAACTTAGCCTCTCAACCTGAGTTTCTGGATCTCTAAAACTGGGATGATGGTACTGTAACACTCTTTCTTGCTCCACAGAGTAATAGAGAGGATTAAAGCACTTAACAGATTATGTTTGAGAGAAACCCACATTGGGCTTTTATGAGACTTTGTCCTTCTCACTTCATATTGTCTCTCATAAAGTGACTGAAAAAGGAGTTTGAACCTGCAATGCATCTTTTTTTTACAAGTCAATCCACAAACATTTCTGGACTTTCACTGTGAGTTCCCCAGCTGCACCATGTAAACTGTGACACACAAAGGAATGCACTGCCCTCTATCCAGGGCTGCCTTCCCAAACACCCCCTACCACGGCCTGCTGCTAAGTCCCAGTGGGCTACAGGGCTGAGGCCAGTGTGAGCAAACACACAGATCATTCAAGGTCATTCACTTGAATGTTTAATCTTTGTGACTACAAGCAAATCTATGCAGATTAATCCATTCTGACATACCACTTTCAAATACCAAAGACAATGATTGAGCTGCTCTCATCGGGGCCCCAACTACCTCCGTCCATGTGACCAAATCCAGCGGACACTTCTCTGTCCTCATCTCATTGGGCTGCTTACCCAGTTTGCCCACTTCTTCTTCCTTCCTGGAACACTCTTTTTCTCTTGGCCTTTCTCAAGTCCCTGTCTCTCAGCTGTCTTCACCTTGATGGCTTTTTCCCTTTTGTCCTCTGTTTTCTCCACTTCCCTTCTCAGTTTCAGATGTTGATATTCCTCAGGCGTCAGCCCTACCCACCCCCCCCCACCGCCCCTCATTCCTTCCTTCCCTTCTTTTTCTGTCCATACTCTTCTCCTAGGTGATCTCATCATTCCCAATGTTTAATTCCATGGATATACTAATGAGTGCCAAATTTATAACTTCAGTTCACACTTCTCAGAGATTCATATTTACATACCCAACTGCCTAGTTAATGTTCATCACTGGAATATCTCAGAAATTTCTCAATTTTAACATTTTTAACATTTTCAAAATAGAAACTTTGATTTCTGGTTCCCAAACCTGTCTTTCCACTTCCACATATCTCCCGTATATACTCCCTCACTTAGCACACGGAGCCAAAACCATCCGGTCATTTTTGATTCTCCACTTCCCCGCACACCTAACGTACAATCCCTTGGCAGGTCCTATCAAGTCAACCTGGAAAACGTGTCGGAATCTGCCTGTTTGCACTCACCTGATCTCTCTATGTGGCGCTCACCTCAAGTCGCTCTCCACACAACGGGACAGTAAATTATAACAGAAATCAGATCAACATCAAACATAATTGGATCCTGTCATTTCAGGCCTAAGGCTCCTTAATGGTTTTCTATATCATGTGGAGCAAACCTAGTTTCTTGACCACAAACTAGTGGGCACTACCTGGTCTGGTCTGTGCCCATCTCCCAGGCCTCATCTCATGCCAGGCTCTCCTCTTAGTAATTTCCAGGCACACTGATCTTCTCTTAGTTTCCAAAAGGCACTCAACCCTTTCCTGATTCAGGGTCCTCTTCACATGCAGTAGTTCTTCCTACCTGTAGTACTTCCCCCTTAAGTTTTAATACATTCCTCAAGAGGCTTTCTCCAATGACCTATCTGAAGATAGTTTCCCTCACGTACTTCCATTACCTTCTACCTTAGCTCTTTCCTTTTCCTTTTATTAAACTTGTCATAATTTTTAAATATTTTTTTCTAGTGAAAAAGTTTCTGATAAAACTTGTTTCTTTTGCATCCTTCAGTAAAATGTGAACCCCATGAAAGCAAAAACAAGCTATGTTTATCTTGTTCCCATTGCTGTATCCCCTATTGCTTAGCACAATGGGGACAGTTGAATGAAGAAACAGAGTCTGGATCTCAATAATATTATCAAGGGTTTTCATAATCCTTTTCCTCAAGTTACAGATCCAGTTTGACTTTAAGACTTGGGGATCTTACCCATCTATTCCCATGGGACTTCATGAAAGGTCACTGGATTTTTGTCAAATGCTTTTTCTGCATCTGAGGAAAAGATCATATGATCTTTGTTTTTGCTTCTTTTTATGCGGTGAATCACATTTATTGATTTGCGTATGTTGAACTATCCTTTCATCCTTGGGATGAAGCTCACTTGATCATGGTGGATTATTTTTTTTTGATGGGCTGTGGAATTTGGTTTGCTAGTATTTTGTTGAGACTTTTCGCATCTATGTTCATAAGGGATTGATCTGTAGTTTTCTTTTTTTGTTGTGTCCTTTACTGGCTTTAGTATCAAGGTGATACTGGCTTCATAGAATGAGTTGAGGAGGATTCCTTCCTTCTCAATGTTATGAAATAATTTCTTTAGGATGGGTACCAGCTCTTCTTTGTAGGTCTGGTAGAATTCAGCTATGAATCCATCTGGTCTGGGGCTTTTCTTTTGTTGGGAGATTTTTTTATTACTGTTTCAATCTCATTGCTCATTATTGGTATGGTCAGGAGTTCTATATATTCCTCATTGAGTCTTGGGAAGTTGTGAATTTCCATTTTCTCTATGTTTTCTAGTTTAAGTGCACAGTAGATATTTCAGTTGTGTTTCTTCAGCCATTCAGCCAGTCTATTTCCTTTGAGTGGAACATTCAGACTGTTAGCATTGAGTGACAGAATTGATATGTGGGATGCTGTTCAGTTCATCATGTTGGATGGTACCTTATTGCTTTGTTTTCCCTCTTGTGCTATTGTTTTTTATGAGCTATGAGCTTTAGCTTTTGGGTGATTTTACACTGGTGAGTATCTATGGTGCCAATCCATGTATAATGCAGTTCTAAGTATTTCCTGTAGGACAGGTCTGGTCGTGACAAATTCCCTCAGTGTTTGCTTGTCTGGAAAAGTCTTTATTTCTCCATCAATTATGAACTTTAGTTTTGCAGGATACAAAATTCTAGGCTGGAAGTTGTTCTACTTAAGACTGAAGATAGGGCCCCAATACCTTCTGGCTTATCAGGTCTCTGCTGAGAAGCCTACAGGTAGCTTGATGCATTTTCATTTGGAAATTAGTTGTTGCTTTCATTTTGCTGCTTGTAGAATTTTCTCTTTTATTCTGACTTTGGCCTAGTTGATTACTATGTGTCTTAGAGATGTGCTATTTGCAATGAATCGTCCTGATGTTTGATGACCATCTTATATCTCTATGTCTGAATCTCTAGTGATACTCAGGAAGTTTTTCATCAATAATTCCCTTGAATAGATTTTCCATGCTTTTTGCTCTTTCTTCTTCTACCTCAGGGATACTTACAATTTATATATTAGTTTTCTTCACATGTCCCATATTTCTCTAAGTGATTGCTCAGTCTTTTTTATTTTCATTTCTGCCTCTTTGAATGATTGGGTTAGCTTGAGAGCCTTGTCTTCAAGCTCTGAGATTCTTTATTCTCTTGGTCTGTTGTTGAATCTTTCTGCTGTGTTTTGAAATTCCCAAAATGATTCTTTCATTTCTTTATGTTTTATTATATCCTTTCTTGTGTTGTCTAATTCTTTGTGACTTTTTCATTTTTTAAATTTATTTTCTGAAGTTTTTTTTGGTTTCTTTTTATTGGTTTTCAACTTTCTCTTCAATTCCATTCATCTTACTTGCCATTCATATCCTGAATTCCATTTCTGTCGTTTTGACAATTTCCTTTTGGTTGGAGTCCACTGCTGTAGCTCCACTGTGATCCCTTGGGGATGTCAAACTGTTTTGTTTTTTCATGATGCCAGAGTTCTTCTGCTGGTTTCTTTTCCTCTGAATTCTCTTTTCTTAGCCCAGGCTAATAGGTTTGCACGGCACCTGTTCTCCTTTGCTTGGAACTCTTCTGTTTATTTAGAAGGAGGAGCAGTCCCCACATGGCACTTTCATGTCCTACTCTGGAACAGTGACCTGGCAGGGGAGAGGTGGGTGCACTGAGAGTCTATAGTGCAGCTGTTCTGTTTTGTCCTGTTCCCCTGTGATTGCCACAGTTAAAGCTGGTGCTGGTTGATCTTTGTGTGGGGTAGTGTGTTGTTCCCCAGATCATTGTTAGAAGTTTGAGTTGGGGGCTGAGCGAGACTCTCTCCATGGAGGCTGGCATTGTGTGGGATTGTTCTGCCTGGGGATTCCCCATAGAAGTGACAGTGGCAACTAGGTAAGGCTATCTAGGAAGTGGTTGTGGGTGTCCAGGCTGTGAGCATTTGCTCAAACCAGGTCCAGGTGTAATGTCAGCTCAACACTGGGGCTTCCCTGCAAAGAGAGAAATGAACCTTGGCACACTTTTGCTGGCCCAGCAGCAGGGATGGAGACTCTCAGGGTGGGATCTTGGAGTCCAGGCTGGAATCTCAGGGATGTTGTCATAGGCCCAGTGGGAGCTCTGAAGCCACAAGAGCAGAGCCTTGGGCCTGGGTGCAAAAAATGCCTCAGAGCCAGAACTAAGGACCATGGGGGCAGAGGCACACAGGCAAGGGGGCTATTCCACTGGCATGGGGACTATAAATGCCAAGTCATGCAGACATGGGTCAGTTCCAGCAGCCCAGAGACCCACAAATGCAGGCTGGGGCCACCAAGTGTCTGGGCTTCTCTCCCCACTTAGGTCCCAATCAAGGCAGTTGCCCAAGGCTACCCAAGTGGTTCCTGTGGTGCCTGGCACACCTCCTCTGCTAAGATCTCACACTGGGAACAAAGGGGCACTTGGCTCCCAGTCATAGGGCAGAGCACAGGGGACCGTCCACTCTGCCCACTCCCTCCCCAGCCAGGCAGGGGTGATACAAAGGCTACTGCTACAAAGCTGAGGTCCATGTAGACCTGGTGCCATGTACTTGAGAACTCGGGATGGCATCAGCTACAGAAACCCGGGATCAGCAGCCACCAGTTCCCTGTTGCTTTGGCTCTCTGGTGTAATGTCTCTGTACAGACTCTGGGCAACTCCCTGATTAGTCCAGAGAGTTGTGGTGGTGGAAGGATCCCCCTCACAACTTGGGCCATGGTACCTGAGGGGTGAGCATGGTGGTGCTCCAGGGCTCCACCCTCCTGCCATTCCCCCAGGATGACTCCCCATGAATCCCTTGGATCTTGCCAAATGAATTACCCTGTCACCTTCTCTTTCACTCCGAATGTCCCACATCAATTCTCTGGGGCTTAACAATGTGTTGCTGAGAAGAGCCATTTGTAGGTAGGCATCTGCCTGCAACTTTTGATCCTTTCCTTGAGAGTGGTGTGTACATGGGCTGCTTCTAGTCCACCACCTTCCCAGCCTTCCTGTGGAACTTCTACAATAACCATCTTTGACAGATTCAAGTCCCTTATCGACCATACAACATATGGACAAGAATTAGACACCCTGGAAAATGACTGAAGTTGAAATGATGTATGATGTTTAATTTAACTTCTTCAGGAAAACAGTATTCCCAAATAGTTTTTTGTAGAGATATCCATCAATTCAACATTTAATTAACTTAAATAGAGGAAATATTGTCTGTCTAAACCAGGACACTTCTGTGGGTAAAAAGGTACACTTTAAATAATAACTCAGAGACCACAGCACAAAGAAAAACTATCCCAGACAAACCAGAACAAGATAGCTGAACATTAAAAGATATCCTCATCTACTAAAGCTTACAATCAAACAAGTTAACATAAAGGCTAATGATAACATTATATATTCAAATGGTATGGGCTAACGGTCTACTTCACAAAATTCTTACCTTTTTCTTCATAATTATGATCTATTTTTGTATGACAACAAATTATCAGGTAAGAGGACACATTTTTATACATGTGGGAAACCAGAAGGGTTTCTTTGGGGAGAATTTGATAAGCATCTTTGAGGAGATATTTGAAAGAGATTTATAGTCTGTAGATAAATGACTTTTTGATAAATCAATACTAAAAATAATAGTTAATGTTTACTGAGCCCTTCTATGCTATATTGAATGAAAAATGCACATTACATTTCTAATGTAATGAATCCTCAGAACAATACCAGGAGGTACTTAGTATTAATAATAACCTCCTCAGTTTGGATATAAGGACTCCAAAGTTCAGAAATTTAACCAAATTGCCCAACGTCACAAAATACTGAGCAGCAAAACTGGGCTCACCTCCAGAAAGGCCCTTCTCCGAAGCCCACATTCTTAGCCATTGTTTGCCTCTAAGACTGTTTATATTCCTAACTTCTTTTCTTGTTGCTATGTTAGAGGTCTGGCTCCTCTCTGCACCAGGATGCACTTCTTCCACTTGTCAGGGTGCTCCTTGATGTCCTGAGCTGAAACAAGGGTATCTTTGGCAGAGTGCTCAGGGTTTGCTACAGGTGAAGGACTGCCTGTCTTGTACCTGCCTAGAGGTACAGCTGAAAGGGATCTTGGGGAGTCCATGCCCCAGTTTCCTGATTTTACTCATGAGAAAATCAGAGAAGTGAATGGACTTGCCCAAGCTCACATATCCTTGTTGTCAAAAGCCAGAACCAGAACCCAGATCTCCTGATGCTCAGTCCAGTATGCAGGGATATTGAAATAATATATAGAATACAGTATTTTCAGAAAAATGTCCACATGTAAATATTTTATAGACTGTACAGTACATAATATATATTTAGAAAAACAATGTAAATATTTTATAGGCTGTGGCACAACTATCAAGTTTGGAATTTAATTTATGGTCCTGAAGCAAGGCACACATTCATAGTATGATACAATACACTGGAGTCTGGGCAGCGATCCCTAAATTGTGTATACATTTTTCTAAAGCACCAGAATTCTTACTGCACAGCCAGCTCACATTTCCATTGCACAGCTACCAGGGGTGTGCAGCCTATGGAAAAAGAGCTAATCAAAGAGATTGCACAACCCTATGGGTTTGGGGCTACCCCATGGGTGAAGCTCTGGCCACCCTAAAGAACCCATACCAAGAAAACTGGAGGTGTCCAGACCTCTGAGGCCACTCTGGGGCACTGTGGTCTCATCGCTTGCCAGCCAGAAGCCACTTTTTCAGCTCGATCTGAAGGTGAAGCTAACCACACTGCAACATGAGAGAATGACCCTGTGGCTCAGAACTGCTGGGAATATTCTTACTCTAGAAGAAATTCCTTTTCCTCATTTTTCCTTTACCCAAATATCATTTCTCCCTCATTCCTACCACATGGGCTATTTCATCTTTAATTACAATGTTGGAGGGCAGTGGCCAACAGGCACAGAGAAATTGGTCTTTATTTAATTTAATTTTATTTTTAATTTCAGAGTACTATGGGGGTACAAATGCTTTGATTACATAAATTGCCTTTGCACCACCCGAATCAGAGCTACAAGCATGTCCATCCCCCAGACAGTACACACCACATCCATTAGGTGTGATTTTACCCATTCCTTCTCCCTTCTCTCACCTTCTCAACACCCTATGAATGTTATTTCCCATATGTACACATTAGTGTTGAACAATTAGTACTAATTTAATGGTGAGTACATGTATTGTTTGTTTTTCCATTCTTGTACTTCACTTAGCAGAATGGGCTCCAGTTCCATCCAGAATGATACAATAGGTAGTTCACCATTTTTATGGCTGAATAGTACTCCATGGTATACATATACCACATTTTATTAATCCACTCATGTATTGGTGGGCACTTCAGCTATTTTTATATCTTTGCAATTGTGAATTGTGCTGCTATAAACATTCCAGTGCAGATATCTTTATTATAGAATGTCTTTTTTTCCTTTGGGTAGATGCCCAGTAGTGGGATTGCTGAATCAAATAGTAGTTCTACTTTTAGTTCTTTGAAGTATCTCCGTACTACTTTCCATAGAGGTTGTACTAGTTTGCAGTCCCACCAGCAGTGTATGAGTGTTCCTATTCCTCCACATCCACACCAACATTTGTTGTTTTGGGACTTTTTGATAAAAATTCTCACTGGAATTAAATGATACTTCATTGTGGTTTTGATTTGCATTTCCCTGATGAGTAGAGATGTTGAGAAGTTTTTCATATGTTTGTTGGCCATTAGTTCATCTTCTTTTTAAAAGTTTCTGTTCATGTCATTTACCCCCCCCCCTTTTTTTTTTTGAGACAGAGTCTCACTCTGTTGCCCTGGCTGGAGTGCCATGGTGCTAGCTTAGCTCACAGCAACCTCAAACTCCTGGGCTCAAGCAATCCTTCTGCCTTGGCCTCCCTAGTAGCTGGGATTACAGGCATGTGCCACCATGCCTGGCTAATTTTTCTATATATTTTTTGTTGGCCAATTAATTGCTTTCTATTTTTAGTAGAGATGGGGTATCGCTCTTGCTCAGGCTGGTTTCAAACTCCTGACCTTGAGCAATCCTCCCACCTGGGCCTCCCAGAGTGCTAGGATTACAGGCGTGAGCCACCACTCCCGGCTCTTTGCTCACTTTTTAATAGGGATGTTTGATTTTTTTTTTCTTGCTGATTTTCCTGAGTTCTATATAGATTCTAGTTATCAGCTCTTTATCAGATGCATAGCATGCAAATATTTTCTCCCATCCCGAAGATTGTCTATTAGCTCTAAAGGTAGTTTCCTTGGCTGTGCAGAAGCTTTTTAATTTGATCAGGACTCATTTATTTATTTATTTTTGTTGCTATAATTATTTTGTTGCTATTATTTTGTTGTTATAATTTATGTCTTCATCATAAATTCTTTGAGTAGGCCAATGTCCATAAGAGTTTTTCCAATGTTTTCTTCTAGAATTCTTATGGTTTCCTTCCTTAAGTTTAAGTCCACTATCCATTGTGAGGTGATTTTTGTGAGAGGTGAGAGGTACAGATCCTGTCTTCTATGTATGGCTACTCAATTTTTCCAGCACCATTTATTAAATAGGAATTCTTTTCCCCAGTGTATGTTTTGCCTACTTTGTCAAAGATCTGGTAGTAATATGAGGATAACTTCATATCTGGGTTCTCTGTTCTTATTCATAGGTCTATGTCTTTGTTCTTGTGCCAGTGCCATATTATTTTGGTTACTATAGCCTTGTAGTATAGCTTGAAGTCTGGTGAAGTGATGCCTCCTGATTGTTCCTAGTCCATAAGGTTGCATTTTCTATTTGGGGTCTACTCTAGTTCCATATGAAGTGTAGAACTATTTTTCTAGATCAGTGAAAAATGATGCTGGTATTTTAATGGGGATTGCATTGAATCTGTAAATCACTTTGGGTAGTATAGACATTTTAACAATGTTGATTCTGCCGATCCATGAGCATGGTATGTTTTTCCATTTGTTTATATCTTCGCTATTTCCTTCCTCAGTGTTTTGTAGTTCTTCCTATAGAGATCTTTCACCTCCTTAGTTAAATATATTCCTAGGTATTTTGTTTTCTTTGTTGCTATTATGAAAGGTATTGAGTATTTGATTTGGTTCTCAGATAGACTATTGCTGCTGTATATGAATGCTACTTATTTGTGTACATTGATTTTGCAACCTGAGAATTTGCTGAATTTATTTATCAATTCCAGTAGTCTCTTGGCAGGGTCTTTGGGGTTTTCTAGATATAAGATCATATAATCAGCAAAGAGCAATAGTTTGACCTCTTCTGCCCCCATTTGGATGCTCTTGATTTCCTTCTCTTGTCTGATTGCTCTGGCTGGGACTTATAGCATTATGTTAAATAGAAGTGGTGATAGTGGGCAACCTAGTCTGGTTCCAGTTCTAAGCAGGAGTGCCTTCAAATTTTCCCCATTCAGTATGATGTTAGCTGTGGGTTTATTGTATATGGCTTTTATCATTTTAGGTAAGTCCCATCTATCTTTATTTTGTTAAGTGTTCTTATCATAAAAGGGAGCCAAATTTTGTCAAATGATTTTTCTGT
The DNA here is from genome assembly GCA_008750895.1 of Mirza zaza. Classification (NCBI taxonomy): domain Eukaryota; kingdom Metazoa; phylum Chordata; class Mammalia; order Primates; family Cheirogaleidae; genus Mirza; species Mirza zaza. The sequence goes on from VSMD01108625.1 coordinate 248,949, forward strand.
GTCTATAGAGAAAATCATATGGTCTTGTTTTTACTTCTATTTATGTGGTGAATCACATTTATAGATTTGCATATGTTGAGCTATCCCTGCATCTCTGGGATGAAGCCCACTTGGTTGTGGTGGATTATTTTTTTGATGAGCAGCTGAATCTGATTTGCTAGGGTTTTATTGAGAATTTGTGCATCTATATTCATAAGGGATATTAGTCTGTAGTTTTCTCTTTTTGTTTAGTCCTTTCCTGGCTTTGTAATGGTGATGTTGGCTTTGTAAAATGTTTTGAGGAAGATTCCTTCCTTCCTGGTGTTGTGGAATAAATTCTGCAGTATAGGAACCAGGTCTTCTTTGTAGGTTGAGTAGAGAAATTGGTCTTCAACAAAGAAAACAGTGCTTTACTGCCATTAATAATTTGGGGCTAATTGTGCCCTAGAAAGGTAAAGTGTATATCAAAAGTAACAGTATAAACTAATAACTGACAACCAGGCTTTCCCCTCCTCGAGTCTATACCACACTTCCTTCATTGGCCCACACATTAGTTTGTCTTTTAATCATTGAAAGGGTACTCCTGGGGTCTGCTGCCCTGCCCGGCTCCAGGTTCCACATCTCCTACTCTCAGCTGAAGTCTCCTGACCACTCCTTTAAGAAAGACTATCCCATCTCAGGCTGTGACATAAGCTGGTCTCTTCTCAACAGACATGGGAAGTCCAAGTAGGACACACAGAGCCTGGTGGCACACAAATCCATCTTGCTGCTAATTCTCAGGCTTTAACCCTGAGCCCTGCCTGTGGCTTGACCTCTGTCCTCTTCCTGAGACCAAGGTCCCACCTCATACTCCTACTTCAGGAACCAGGCCCCTGTCTTGGTCTTTATGGTTGGCTCTCTCTTGACAACCCACCATCAGGAACAGACTTAGAAGTTTTTAGAGTTTTTAAGTACTCTAAATAGTATATAGTTTCTTTATTTCCTTCCCTTCTTCCCCACCCAATTTAAAATTTAAAATAAAAAATACCATATCATATGTGCTTGCTTCAACAGCACATATACTAAAAAATACCATATCATAAAATAAAGTTTTGGAAATGACATAAAATTTACATATATACTGATATTAAAATACCTTCTTCCTAGATTTTCTTTCTCTGTGTGTGTGTGTTTAAGTATGTATATACATGTGCCTTGCTTTGCTGAGACTAAGACCAGAGCTCAGCCTCACCAGTCCCCTCTCCCAACCTGTAGTCTTGTTTCTAAACTCCAGAAACAAGTTCAAGCACTGCAGCAGTGACAGCATGCATGCCTTTTTACCTGCCTCCTGTGACAGAGATTGAGCTGTTCAAAAAGTATGCTTCCCTTCTGTAAGATGCAGCTGTAAGTAGAAGGTGGCTGTCTGTCTGAGGACACTATTTCTCAGCTGCACTTATATCTCAGTTGTGGTCATGTAACTTGTTCTCCCTAATAGAACGTGTGCAAAAATGCCATGTGTCTTTTCCTGGCCAAAGTTTTATGAAACAGGAGCACTTTCTCTGTTCTCTCTTCTTCCACTGGCTGGATGAAGACAATGACAAGACCTTGGAGATTAGAACAGCCATAGATGGAAAGAGCCTTGTCCCTAAATCACCACACGTGGAAAAGCTTTAGCTGATGAAGAGGTCCCACCTTGATCTGAGATACGAGTTGTGAAAATCTATTGTGTTTGAGCTTTTACATATTTGAGGGTGCATTTATTACAACACTTTGGCTGTCTATACCTACTCCTATCACCTGCTTTTAGACTCCCCTTTGCTTTGCTCCATAGTAATGGTTTCTCAGGGTGCTGTACAAGCAGTATCACCTTTGGAATGAGGCAAATCTGGTCCAAAGGTTTTGCTATTTCCTAGATATATGACCGTGAGTCATATAACCTCTAAAAATATAGTATTTCTTTGGTCTTTAATAAGAGCAGCATAATGGTATTAATTTAAGTGAAGACCTTATAAGATAAAGTATATAAAGAGACTATCAAAATGCCTACATGATAGATATGTAACAATTAAAGCCCCCGCCCCCTCCTCCCCTTTCATTGCTCACCCTATTAAATGAGGCTAAACCCCAAACACTCAATGTCTTCCTAGAAAACCACCTGTTGCTACTGGGATACTGTTTCCCTCTATCTGGTAAATCTTGTTTCCTGATCATCGGCTTCAGGGTAATGAAGCATACAGATATGGTTCAACAAACATCTTCATATCAATTTGGGAGACATCAGGGCTGTTGTCTGTCTGATGTGATAGATTTGAGAAACAGATCTGCCTCAGGTAAGTGGCAAAGAACTGTGAACGGGAGCTCTTTCTGATGTCGCTGCAGGCCATGCAAGAAGGGCTGCCACAACTGAGTTCTTCCCTTGTACAATCTATGTGACTTACTCTAACTGGGGAAGACCCCACTCCACTTTGAGAAAGAAGCTTGTATATCTCTCTTGCAGACTACCCCTTTGTGAATTACCCCAGGGAATTACTAATCTAGAGGACAGTCAGACAGTTTCCAAATGAGGAACAGGGAGAATTTGAAAGCCTGGCTAGGCTTACGAAGCCACCGCTTCTCTTTGCCACATGGCGTGTTGCTGTTGATGATGGGGCCTGCACTCATTCCTTAGACAGTGATACCCTTGCTGGCCCAGATACCTGAACAAATCAGAGAAGCACCACAGTCTGGTGGGAAAAGACTCAACCAAGAGTATCTGGGTCAATAGAGAAGTCTAGCCTCAGTTTTATACTATAGCAGAACCAACTGCCATCACCGAGAGAAGGAGGAGGAGAAAGAGGAGGTGGAAGTGGAGAGAAGTCCTTATATTGAGCTATTTTCCCTGTCCAGACTCCCACATCCTCCTGACAACATCTTTTTTGGGGGTCATTCATTTGTTAATATCATCGCCTGCTGGCCTTGTGTGCTTGGGTAGCAGTTATCAGTGTATTACTGCTCAGATCCAAATTTACGCTCATTACCTGCTTTACAATAATGGAGCTGGACCCTATCAATATTTCTCCCTTGCAAGGCAATACAACTTATCTTTCTCAGTAGAGGGCCTTGGAAGAACTTTGGATCAGAAAAGAGTTTCTCTTCCTGGTTCTGGTGTCTTTCTTTCTTCAGAGTCTTGCAGCATACATTTTTAAAACAGCATCCAGTTCCTATAGCATGCAGTTTCTGTAGCACCTAGCCCTTGCATCATATAGCTTCAGGAGCCCTCAGCTCCTGGAGCATGCCATGGTTAGCAGCACATACTGGCCATCAGCACACACCACTTTCCTCTGGGCAGATTTCTTCCATGGCCTCTCCTGAGTGGCTTCAGAGTGGACTGTTGGTAGTGGAGTGCTGGCACCTTCCTATCAAAGGCTTCTCCAGGCACTTAAGAGATGATTTCCTAATGAATGATGTGGTCTAGGCACCTGCCCTCGGCGGGCTTACACCAGAACCCTCTAGAGACTCTTTGCCATGATTTCCAAGGAAGGGTACCTCAGTGAACTTCTTTATTATCCAGGGAACCTTAGCTGCACCCTCATCAATGAGATCTTGGTATCAGCTTTATGGGGAAGTGGTGTCCCTTCCTGACGTACTCTCAACTCTAGGGATGGTGGCTGCACCATATGTGTGTTATTTTTGTGTATCTTGGCATTCTTTTTACCTCTTACTAACCAATCCCTTATTATTCCAATCCCCAATTGATAATTCTTTATATTGAAAGTTCACAATCCAAATTACAGTATGTTTTCTGTCCTCTGATTGGACTCTGATGGATGTGAAATTTGTTCCAGGAGTAGTCTCAACAGATAGACCTGAAAAGGTGGAATTTTGGAATTCATTTGGTCATGTCTGGGGGTTGAATGCAGTACTGAGCTTCTAGCCAAGGGAAATGGGATGCTAGTAAAACGTGGCACACAGTGGAATCTTAATTAGTGAAGTCAACACCTGGGTTGATTAGGATGGAGCGTCAACTAAAGCCAGGGCCATGGAAGCCCGGAGAGGCTGCTGCACTTGACCGTGACGGCAGTAAGATGACTACAAGAGCCATGGTGTGGGATGGATTTTTAAGTGTGCTTGAACACTCACAGAAAGAAAACAACAAGCTCAGATTCTTTAACTCCCAGCTCAAGTCACAATCTGAAAACCAGAAAGCCTTCATGACATAATCCTTGTAGGCACGGGACTGATAGTGCTGAACATCAAACACAAAATTTAGTTGCTCAAGTTACTGGACTATAACAATATTTGAGTTCACAGTCTCACCAAGCATCTCATGTGAAAGTCAGGGCACCTGATGAAAAAGATGGGACTCAAAACTTGGAATAAGGACGTCTGGTTAGACTCTGATGAAACTGACAATCCTGAACCACCAAGTCTCTTCAACTTCCCTTAACAGTGGAAGTAGCTTTTCCTCTGGTGTTTGTGAAGACTAGCCTTTCTTTGCTCAAAACCGTGGGCTAATGTCACTTGAGAAGATGTCCTGAAAGGGGTACTCATTCTCCTGAAGACCCACCACAGCCACCCTCTGTTGCCATTGAACTCATAACTAAGGTCAAACTTCAGCATGATCCAGGGGTGGAGAGGCACACGCTATGATCTAGGAAGAAATAGTTTACACACCAAAGTAATTGCAAGAATTTGCAATCATACATGAGAATGTATGAAAAATATGTGTAGGCATGAATTATAATGATGGCTGACCGGGAGGGTAAAATACAGTACTAGAACAGGCTGAAATCACTGATATGGCCAAGTTTGGTAAAGATCCCAGATTTGTTATGTAAGTTTGTGTGTCTGAAAGCTGCTCTAACACTTTACTTGGTTGATTAACTGAACTGTGGGCTCAATAGTGCCGTCGAGTTGGCAATATTGAGATGCCAGAGCTGCCCTAGCATGATGTGAAGGCTGAATTCAAACACTTAGGGGTTGGGAATGTATCCACCCCAACCATGTTCCATGACAAGGCCAAGAAAGCACTTCCTCCACCAACAGTGAGAAATAAATTAGTAAGGGGGATGTCCATGTCTATAAAACGGCGAGTAGAATTTCCACAGGTCTTGGCAGCCTCATCTTTGGGGTCACAATTTCTTCCCTGCCTCAGGCGAGTGCCACCTTCTCACGTCTTTGTGGTGTAGTCAACTCTTGGTTCATATTCAGGACTAACTAGTTCGTGGATTAACAATGGGGGAAAAAAACTACAGTTAGTAGATTAATAAAAATAATGTAGCAATATACAAAAACGTCAAAAAACATCTACATTTTAGAAGAGATCAACTGTTTGAAATTGTGTACCAAAGATGCAGGGCCCTTTCCAAGCAATCATGAACACTTTCATCTGCTTGAAACCCCGTGTTCCCATCCTGCATAGGGAGGGAAGCAGCCCGAGGTCTTACCAGCAGAATCTTGGGTGTTCTGGCCAAGTGTAAACACACATCTGTTCACAAGCCCTTTCTTTTGACTTTTTGAGGCAACCAGGGGTTCTTAGTTCTGCCTGCTCCTCAAATTTTATATATTTTTAGTCTAGGATTAGAGATAAAGAGGAGAGGTATGCTTTGCAGACAAAGCTCGAATTTTGTTGCAAAAATCTGGGACCTGGAGCTTTTAATTTAGTGCAGGAACATTGAGGGACTAACCTTGCAGAGAGCGAGGGGCAGATGAAGAATGGGATGGAAAAGCCATTGAAGGAGCTGACATTAAGAAGGTGGGTAATTTAACCTCCTAACTGTGTGACTTGACTGTGATGCATGTGACCTGGGGTGTGAGACACTGAGGAATGACAGCATGGTGAGGTCGCCTGGCGGAGAGGAGGTAAATGATTGCAGGACTGTGGGGTAGAGGCTGCCTGCAAAACATGCTCACACTGGGGCTGCACTTTATCACCTAGACCATCTGCTGGACGGTTTAGAAAGTACAGGACCATTTGCTAAGTGACAAACTGATGTCACTTTATTCTAATATTCAACAAAAGAAGAACTCCGCCAAGCATCAGACAATAACAACAGACTATTTTGCCACTTTTCATCAAGCAATTTGTGTGATGTTTTGAGTCTCTTAAGTATTATTCTTGCATTATGTTTATACTTTGATAGCATCTGTAGAACAGGAAATGTGTCCCTAAATATTCAATGTCATTTTAAGTAAATTGTTACTCATTAAATTCATTGTAGACACTGTTTTGCCTGGATTTGTCTTAGCTGCTGTTGGGGGTTCTCCATAACTCCTCCCGCCTCTCCTGCTCTTACACTCTCGTGCACATTACTGCAGACACCTGACAGTTGATGGTCCATGTGTGCATCGCATGATGGTACCCAGGACTTGGGCTTAGAGCTGGGCACCTGGAGCTTCAGACAAGTGGTCTGCACCTCTCAAAACAGAAGCCAAGTCCTTAGAAATTCCACAGGCCCTGTACGCACCTTTATCTTTGTCTTTGAGAAGTATGTGCTTATTCTGCTATAAATGATAAATGTTGCTTCAAGAGATGCTGGCTTTTCCTCAGTGTTCTGATCAATAACACTGTTGATTACACATATTTACACACACACACACACACACACACAAATAGTAATTCCTTGTGGAGGAAACTTTAGCCTGATCTTTTCCACATTTTACCATTGTCATTGTCAATAAGGCATCTATGCATAGCTTAGAATACCAGATTTTTTAACTGATTTGAAGACAAACTGTTGTGTTTAAGGAATTGTGCAAGCTTGCCTTCTTTTCTCTCCTCACCTTGTCTTCTTAAAACTTAGATTTCTAGTCATTAAGCAAATTGAGGCAATTGTTAGAGTATGTTGAGATTAGTACAATTAACAGCTTTCTGCAGACAGGCTGTTCAAATGTTATACTGCCTTGAGGTGGACTCCTGGCTGCGTGGACCACTGGACACTTGTATTGTCTTCTGGAGAGCTCCGTGATGAGGCCACACGGCACCTAAACCACCAACCCAACAACACCACTGTGACGCCAGGGTGAAGACAGCAGGGATCGGCCTTGAGATAAATACCGCAAAAACTAGACTTATTGGTTATTGAGAAAGGACCCAGGGCCAACTCCCACCTGGCACCTGTGCTTCAGGCTGAGAACCCCCACAAACACCACCCAGCTCCAAGACACTCTGCCCTGACCTGTGGAGAGAACCACAGCTCCAGGAACACAGGGCTTACTGATTTGTGAATGATCAAGTTCCTTGATATCAGGTGACATATTGTTATAACAGTTCTTGGACTTCATTCTAATGGGTTGTGAAAAGCCTGCTTTTTTGCGATGGCCCTTCTAACTTAACCACCACCTTACATCCTCACATCTATAGTCTTCCACAGTCTGGCCAGGCCAGAGCCTGGAGTGTGAACTGATCTACAGATATTTCCTGTGTTCTCCTGACTGCTCATGAGACGGTGAGTCCCTTGAGTTCAAGGCCTGTGCTTTATTCATCCTTATATTCAGACATTATTGTAGTATTTGGTACATAGTAGATGCTCAATAAGTATTTGTACAATTTAAATGTTGTTATATCTGTGCATTATGTTGATCAATTATGTTGGAAGTGACTAGTAACAATATATTATCATGTCAATTTCAATTCAGCCAATGTTTGTTACATTCAAATTTTGTGTCAGAATCTGGGTAAGTGACATGACTAAAATTAGCTCTGGTCCTAAAAGCTGCAACTCCTAAGAGGAATATGTCATTTTACCAGGTCAAATCCATGCACGTACTATTGAGATATGATTGGAGCAAGTGTGAGGCATACGGAGGAGGGACATGTGGCTTTTGAGATCACATAAATGTCATTTGGGTGAGTCAGGAAGTGCTGGTGAAGTTCTTCATCATAAATATCATTTGCACAAAGATCCCTCAATATGCCATCTCTAAAAGTTCCTAAATTCCAGTTTTGAAACACTAGCGATGACTAATATTCTTTGAACCATTTCTACATGCCAGGCATCATGCTAGGCTGTTGTGGGGCACATATTACTAACTCCCCAGAGAGTCCCTATGAGGAAGATACTCTTGCTGTTTTCATTTTATAAATGGGGAAAGTAAGGAACAGAGGGCCTAATTAATATATCCACTGTTGCACAGCTCGCAAATAGCTGAGCTGGAATTTAATTTAGGGATCTGACCTCAGTACCTACGTGCTCACTGCTGCCAACAGGGCCTCCTACTCAGCTCTGCAAATTTCTAGGATATCCTAATTCACCAGACTTTTGATTTCATTTACAAGATTTACATTATTGAGTGATAAGTTGTAAGATTGGTAAAAAGCTGAATTCCAATCATCTCATGAATTCAATGTCATAGCTTCAGAAGAAGCAGGAATATGGGGTGACATGACTACGGTAAGTCCTGGAAACTGCCGTCAGCCTGTCTGTTCAGCCCTCCCTCTGCTTCTCTTCACTTCAGGAGAAGCATCTTAGCTTAAGGACTATGGGGATCAGGACAAGTGGGAAACTCTTCCAAATAAGTCACAAGGGTGCATCTGTTTCAAGGCCAAGATCTGCTCTGTGTTAAGTTGCATGCCAGCAAATCGGGAGTGGATTTATCTAACCGATGGGTTGTTTGGTGTCTTATTCTCAGTGCCAGATATTTAGCCAGGGAGAGCAGATCCTCAACAAAATCATTCTTTATTGCAAGGGTCAGCAGACTGTTCTATAAAGGGTCATAGAGTAAGTGTTTGGGGCTTTGTAGTCCATGTGGTCTCTGCCATTAACTACTTAACTCTGCCCTTGTGGAGCCATAGAAAGAATGTAAACAATGACATGAGGGCTGGATTCTAATAAAACTTCATGTAAGGATGCTGAATTTTGAATATCATATAATTTTTAGATGTCCTGAATTATTACTCTTCTTTCAATTTTTTTCTAACCATTTCAAAATGTGAAAGCCATTCTTGGCACACTGGCCATGCAAAACCATCCCAAGTTATCAGAATATCAGCAATCGATTTGCACACATGGGAACCCCATTTTGCAAAGTCTGCTCAGCTCTCCCAGTGGGGGGTCATATAATCCCCCCTGGGGACAATGTTTGGTACATGAGGTATGCTGGAGGAGGGAAAATTTACCAGTCACTCTTCTTTCTGTGCTACAGTGAGTATCTCATTACAAAGGGGACATCCTAGACTGAGGTGAGCAGGGTAGAGTTCACAGTAGGAAGAAATGCTCCCCCCACCAATCTTTGTAGTCTGTATCCCTGACAGTATGAATAGCAGGGTTGCTCATCTGTCAAACTAGGTTTCCATGAATCGCAGATGATATTGATGAGCATCTTTGCAAAAGCTCCCTGTGCTATTTGCCAGGAAATAAAGCTCACCCTGACAATAGCAATTAGCAATAAATGTTCTTTCTCTTCCCTTTTAAAAACCTGGTGTTTGAAACTGATGTGTGTTTTATAGATTAGTTATCTTTTTGCCAAAAACAGAGGTGGATGTGGGTGATCTATATGTTCATCTCAAGTTTTCGCTTACTGCCTCTGAGAACTCCAGCCAAAGTTCTCTTGTGTTTGTAGAGAAGGAGGCAGCTTCCAGTCTCTCCTGTCTTAGTTAAGTGCCAAAGAGGTAAGATTCAAAAGCACTAGAGAGAGGCTAGCAACTCTGTTGGTGTCTGCCTACAGCCTGCCCTTTCCAATTTCGGGTGTGAAATGAGCTGACTTTCAACTGCCAGGACTGACATCTCTTTGTCTGAGGGTGCTCCCTGGCACCCTGGAAGCCTGGCACTAGAGCCATCTGTCCACCCATGCAGCAGACTTGAAATTCTGGGGCATGAATCACACACATTCTCCACCCAACCCCCGCAGAAACAGCTCTCCCCCAACTAGCCTCTGCTAATATAAATACCCCCAACTTCCTCACTCCTTATATATAACATAATATAACATAAATACCCCCAACTTCCTCACTTCTTAAGAAGTATAACTCTGAGGCAAGCATCCTACATTGGCTCGCAGGATTAGGTTTCTATTGTCCTGGCGGTAACTGGATAGGCAATGCACGCTTCACTGGCTGCCTTCCCTTCTCTCCTCCCTTCCCCAGTCCCCTGCGGTGTTCTCCTCACCTCCCCAGTTAATCACTTGCACTCAAATCCCTGAACCACAGTCTGGTCCTGGAGGACCCAAGCCAAGATAGACTCTAGCACTAAAACCAGCGTGCTTGTTTGGTTGTCAAGTGTGACCAAGGGCAGTGGTTTCCTCGGTCTACTTCATGACATCCTGATATGCCAGGGGCAGGAGGATCAAATGAATTACAAATGTCCAGAAAACTTTCCAGAGAAGGATGTAGGTTCTCCACAAAAACAACAGGGCCCAACACAATCTGGCCTCCATTACCTCTCTGACATCACCTCCTATGGCTCTCCACTTAGATGGCTCCATTCCAGCCATTCTGTCCCCCTGACTATTCCTGAAATATGCCTGGCACAGTCCTGCCCCAGGGCCTTTGCTCTTGCTGTTGTCCTGCCTAGATACTCCTCCCCAAATATCTACATGGCTACCTCCCTCACCTCCTTCCACAGGGCTTTGCTCCAATGTCACCCTCTTATTGAGGCCTTCCTGGACAACCCATGTAAAATTGCCTTCCTCCCACCTGCCAGGACACACCCTCTGCCCTGCTCTGCTTTCTCTTCTACACGACACCTGCCACCGTCCAGCATAGCCTGCTCTAGCCTTTGTCCCTTAGACACTTGCTGTGCAATGAGAAGAGCTTATTTTCCGCTAGGCCATAGTTGGCTTTTTCTTTTTAAGCTTTCACTAATTCTACATTATATTTGCTTCAGAATTTTGTTTGTTTGATTCCATAGATTTATACACAGAGAAATTACCTTGAAATTGTTCCAGGAGACTTTTATAGTACAGTTTATACTCTTTAGAATTATTGATTTTGTTACCTGTGTTTGAATGTCAGTCACTTACTAATACATATCCTTGAGCAACTTCCTGACTCTCAGTTTCTGCATCTGTCAAATGGGCCACTAATGGCCTCTTTGCAGGATTTTGTAAAGATTAAATGAGATAAGTTAGGTAAGTGTGCCTAGCAAGTGGGCACAGGGCAGGTCCTTACTCAATGACACCTATTTTTGTCATTGTCCAGAGCCACTGTATAAAGGCGACCCCGCCCTTGAAGTTCTGCTGTCTCTTAGAGAGCTTCATGGGACTCAGCGGAGAGCTGAAATCTCCTCTCAAATCCTCACATCCTGGCACTGACTTTTGGGCATTCTTTTACTCTCTAAAAGGTAGTCAATACACTTATGATAAAGGGAGAGTCAGTCACGCAAAACACAGCAAAGGCCAGTGTGAAACTGCACTGCGTGCATGATCTGAGCAAGCTCCCAACCTGTGAATCTCACGCAGAGAGTTGCAGGAGCTGGTAAGAGAAAGCCGTTGGCAGGTAAGGGAGCAGTGAGTGCCAAGGCAGTACGAGCAGAGCACCAGTAGCATCTACTACTCCCAGTGTCCCTAACAGTATGACTTTTCCCAACATTGTCACCTTGGAGCCACAGTAATGCTCCATCAGAGGAGCCCAGTCAGGGGAACACCAGCGCGAAGCTCACTAGCAGTACCGCAGGGCTCAGAGGAAACTAAGTCTGGACTGCTCCCCCAACATGTTCCTGCTCAACCTCCAGGTCATTCAGCTGCTCGCATCCTGTGGCTTCCTGTTTGCTTCACTCCTGAAGCCGGGGCTTCCTTTCTAAATGGCATCTTAACACCTCTGTGCCCAGATAGCCTTGGCACTCCCTTCTGCTGGGACACACAGGTGCAAGGCATGGAAAAGTGTCACAGCTTAAATTAGAAGCATTAAAACAAGGCGGGCAAATTCCATCTGAGGCTGTGTCTCCTGCTTAGCAGAAAATTCAGCTTTCAGGAGAACTGACGCTTATTTTGGTGAGCCAGTGGTGGCAAAGGTTCTGCTTTGATTTCGCATTCACTGTCTTGGGAAGGTTTCAGCTGGTATCTTGCCTCTGCTCGAAGACTCCCAGACCAAGAACGAGGATGATCAGAGCACCATGTTTGCGTCAGGCAGTCTCATGAGCTCATGGTTAACCTATTGCTCTGGAGTGGCCCTTTATTCACCTGTTCCACTCCAGCAGCCAGGCCCTGCCTTGCTCCTCATAAGACAGTTGCTCCGACTCTTGTTTCAGCTGCAGATCATGATGGGGACCCTAGTACAGATGATTCCCTGGATGTCCATGTGTATTAATTATTATTACTTAATCATGTTACTGTGTATATTTTTACTCTCCACTTATTTAACTCAGATAAATTAGGAAGGTTGGCAGGGGCATCCTCAAATTTATTGCTCTCTTCATCAGTCTCCCTTTCTTGCCTAGTGATCTCTGATATCTAATCTATACCATTGCATACATGAGTGAAAACAGCAAAATGAAATAAAGCTAATATTTATATCTTCTATTTATTTAATATTCTACCTATAAGAATTTTAAAAGTAAGGCCATAGCCTGAAACAAATTTATTTAAGAGATTACTATATTATTTTAAAATCCCTTTATAATTTAATAAAACCCCTAGTCATGGGCTTCAATAGCTTAAGTGAGATATGCATCCCTCCCTAATCCTAACTATTTTCTGTATGTCCTGGCCCAGACACCCCACCTAGGGATACAACTACGTTCCCCACATGCTTTGCCTGCATGTTACTTAAGTCTTTAAACCATTACCTTTGACCAGAATACCAGCTCCCAGTTTGACTCCTCAATACAATCTCCTGTTCATACCACTTACACTTAATCTCTGGGTAGGCAGCTCAGAAGAGAGGTTGAAGACATGCATTAGAGTTGGATAAAACCAACTTAGAGAGCACCAGGTTTAAATCATAGTTTTGCTCTTTGTTAGCTGTGTGACCTTAAACCAGTTACTTAAAACACTAAGCCAGTGTTTTTTGGTCTATAAAATAAGACAAAACCATCCACTTCCTAGCATCATATATTTCTATCTCCTGATCGCCATGCACATTCCAAAGGAGTTCTAATGTTTTCTCCCTTTGGCATTAGATCCATGATCCTATTTATTTTAGTTGTGAATGTAAATAAGAAATTAACATCATAACATAGGTGTTCTTCCAGTCATTATTAGAGAGGAAAATTTTAAGCTAAAGAGAATCAGTTTCCAAAATGGAGCTCTTCCTACTGATCATGTGCCTTGTCTTTACTTGTTCCAGAAATCCCAATAAATTGATGGTTTAGGAATAAAAAGATATATAACGTATAAGGACTATACATATATTTCTACTGGATAGGACTAGTCTAGACCATTATAGGTTCAGTATCTACAAGCGATACTGGAAAAACTTGCATAGGCCAGGACACGCCACTACAGTGGTGAAGGAGGAAGAGATCTGTTTGTTTTAGAAACACTTGTTCCCGAAGGAACCACCAAGCCAAGGTGAAGGGAACCACAGTTGTGGGTGGCAATAGCATGGTAATGAATCTAGCCTTTGACACTGACCTCAAGTTTGTGGAATAGCTGAGGTCATGAGCCCTTCTGGGTTCCTTCTTTCCTCTGGCAGAGTTAAAGCCAGGTTCTGGGTTTTTCTTAGAGACCACTAAGGTCTTCAGAGCATTACTACACTTCGTGGTAGCCCTAAGCCACAGTCAGAGATAAAACAACTACCACCATCTACTGAGGTTCTTTTGGGTGCCACAAGCTGTACACGTGCTTACATAAAATTGTGGTTCTCATCATTTTCACATCATGGCTTCCATAGAAATTGGTAATATTTTCATAGCACATTGGTATTATATAAGTGCATATGGCTGCCTGGCTGGAGGTGACTGGCTCAGAGTTCCGGCCACTCTAGGCAGGAACTCTCAAGAATGAAGGGACAATATCACAACTTGCCTTTTTCCCTTGTATAATATTAAAAAAAAGTATGCCATGGTTCTGATAGATTGCTTCATTTACTCCTCACAATAATACTTGGAGATAAACATTGTTATCTACTAGTTGCTTCTCAAGTTCACCTACTAAGTAAATGGTAAAGCCAGGATAGGAATATGGTCTGTTTGATTCCATGTTACGTTGTCTCTGTCATAAATCAGCATGCTTTTATAGCAGCCAATGCTGACTTGGTCAGTTTTGCAGACTTGGATGGTGGTTTCGCTTAAGTGGGAGAGGACCTAGGTTCTGAGGGCCAGGCTGACATGAGGGTCAGACATCAGAAAGAGATGTCTTTATGTGTTTCCACCTGTGTATCTGAAAAGATCAGTCCTAGAGTCTTCCAAAGAAATCTGTGCGGAAAGGCAGGTTGACCATGTCAAGGTGGCATCAGTTCAGAGGGGCTAGACAAGAAGGAAAATGATGGCTACCTTGCAAGGCAACAGAGAACAAAAGCAAGTGGATGTCAAAGCAACAGGTGAAGCAATTTCCTGAGCCAGTGATTCTCAAACTTGAGTGCATCACAAACATCTGGATGGTTTTTAAAACACAGATTGCCCCACATCCAGAATTTCAGATTCAGTAGATCTGAAACAGGGCTGATAATTGGCATTTCTAACAAGTTCCCAGGAGATGTGGATGCCATTGGTCAGGGACCAATTGTCTTAGCCAAAAAGTAAATGCGACTGCTTGTTATGGAGAGCTACAGCCTTGTCAGGGGCAGAAATAAAACAAATAAAAGAACGGATGTATCAAATGCTACAATTCTTTGTCCCCAGTCACTTAACGCTGCCTCACAATGTACCTGGGTTAAGGTCCAAGATCATCAGAGTGACCTCATCTAATGCCCTGCGTCAAAGCAACATGTGTGTAGCTATCAACCAGCATCCTAATATGCCAGCATCTGGGGCACTTTGACAGTCTCCTAGCTCAGAGTGGCCAAAATGAAAGTGCATTGGTAAAAACCTGCAGCCACTGTTGTGCTTAATCTTTGATATGTTTGCCAATGATTTGGAAATCTTCTAGTTCCACAATTTTTTAACCCAAAGAAGAGAAACACAGTTTTAATTGGCAACAAAAATGTAATGGACCTCACCTACCTCCTCCCCTAGTCAGCTGAAAAAAGTGAATAGTGGATATTAAATCTTTGTATTTGAGTTCTGAGATTACTTATGCAATGACAGAATTACCATGATGCACAATCCCGAGTCTTGTAAGAGCACATCTCCCGTAGCCACACTTTCTTTCCTCGTTGCACCTTGGGTAAAGCTAACACAAATAACTGGGCACCGACTGCTGCTTGCTAAGGCTACTTCAGTCCCTGCCTGGATTCATTCCCTCTTGCAGAGCTTGTCAAGGCAATCCATATCCAACTTCGAGTGAGCCTCTCTTCACTTATTCCCCTTCAGGGGAAAATTGAACTTCTTCTGGAGCAGGTTCGTTGGTTGTTTAGATTAAGGATGAAGGTAAGGCACAGGCAGCTGCACATTTCTCCCTGAACTTTAAAGAAGCCATAGATTTCAAAAGAAAAGACATCTCTTAAGCCCTCTACAGCTTCTCTCCCTTTTAGTAAATAACTGGCATTTAAAAGAAACCATTATTGAACATGCCTTCGGAGGCCTTTTGTGAGCGTTAACGAGAACTTCTCCTCCAAAGATGGGTCCCATTGTGAGTATTTAAGACAAAGTCATTTTTAGTCAAAATAGGCAATTATTTTTATTTCTTCTTAAGCTCTGTTCACCAGAAGCAAGTCCAACATGGTGCCAAAATGCATGTTTAAGCACCCTAGTCAGTCTCGGGCTGTGAGAACTCCTGTCCGAAGCCATGGTTGGGGGCAGGTGGTCCAAAGAGCATCTGGAGAGACCTGGCAGCATTGCCCAGTGCACAGGACACCAGGTGACACTGGGATCCACCAAGGATCCCGACACGCACCACCCCCGCTATAGCCAGTTAGCTGGTGCCAAGGGGACAATTATATGAGTAACAAAAGCAACCAAAAAAAGAAGAGGAAAATACAGGTACATATCAATTACCCAGAAAGAAATATATAGGACCTACATCAAGAAAACTATAAAAGTTTACTGAGAAATATAAACAAACATTTTTATTTTATTTTAGCGTATTATGGGGGTACAAGTGTTAAGGTTACTAAACAAACATTTTAACATAAATACTGCATAAAATCTTTCTAAGTGGAAAGACTGAATAGAGCAAAAATGTCAATTATCTCCACTTTAATTGATACATTTATGCAATTTTTATTACAAAGTGGCAATAAGATTGGTGGGTGGAGGTCTACAGGAGAAAGGGAATTTGATGAAACTGCACAAAAAGTTTATTCAGAAGAATAGCTGAGAAAATTTGAAAATGGAAGACTCTGTTTCATCCAATATCAAATCTGTTAATGAAGCCACAACAATAGGAACTGTGTGGGCTGGTGCAAAATGCCACAAAGGAAAGGGCTTGTATTAGCTAAGCCCTAAAACTAAGGTCAGCAAAAGTAAATGTTTCAACAATGGTGTTGTGAACATTGGCTATTTAAAGAAAAATCAAATTCAATTCTCACATCACACCATGCACCAGATTAAATGTCATTCACGGTATCATTAAAAAGAAAATATACATGAGTATTTGACTGATTAAGCAGGGACTCCCAATGTAAAAAAAAAAAGTATATAACTTTGACTATATACAAACTTAAACATTTTACAGGTCAAAACTCACTCTTCACTACCATGGCATCATAGCTAAAATTATTTTCTTTGTTTTAGAAGGAGGCCTCAAGAACAAGAACCCTGGAGTCTCCTGTTCAAATGCAAAAGCCTCAAGATTTAGAGCAGCACCTCAAGGCAGCATCAGTTGTTAATGTAGTGAAGAACTTCTCCAACAGTAACTACCCCAACCCACCAGTGCCTTCTCTTCACCACCTAACCCATACCAGCCCCTCCCCCAGATCTCTCCTCACCACCTGGAGAGACAGCAACTAAAACAGTAACACGAGGGTATGCCAAGCCAATTGTTCCATCACTGGACTATCTCCTCTGCTAAGGGGTATGAAAAATTGAGCCATTATCAAGGTTTGCTTGATGTAATAACTACCATGTTAGCCAGAAAATAGGGCCCCGAGAGCATAAGTGAGAAAGGCAGATTTTGATGGATGCAGGAGAAGAGCAAGTCTCAGCCAGCAAACTGCTAGGAGTGACTCAGGTGTCTAAAGGGCAACTGGGTAGTTGCGAATTTGTAGGGAAGCCTGCAGAAAAGGGAAAAGGTGAGAAAAAGGGAATACTGGAAATTCCTGAGGATAGACTTCTCCAATTTCATCATTTTACCAATGGCCTAACCAGGTAACCAAAGTCAACCTACCCTAGCACTTCATTAAAGTTGCAACAAGTCAGGAGGCCGCAGTCTTTTGGGAAAATGAGTGAAACAGAGAAGGCACAAAGTGTGAAGCCTACCCAGTTTACAGGGGTGGGGGCAGGGCAGGTGGCAGGTGTGGGGACACCAGGAATGCTAAATTCATGCTCTGCTTTGCAAAAAGAAAATTGTCCCCCACCCCCTGCAAATGCCAACAGCAACCCCACTGAGAAATAGGAGGAGGAAGTTTGAAATTATTTTGCTTTTACAAATCTTGATGGCTGAGGTTTGGCATTTCCTTTTTGTTAGGGTAAGAGAGGAGCGTTTCTTTAACACAAACTAGTAGAATTTGAAAAGTTGGGGGTTTTTCAAGTCAAAGTATTTTTTTGACTCTCTTTGGTGTGAAAAGAGAAAGATTCTAATAATGACATTTTGTGCCAGGAATCATTAGACCAAAGTATCTGCCTGAAGCAAAATTTTATGGCCGAGTTATAAACCTGCAAACAGAACCTTAACTATTTTGATAGAAGCTGACTGTAGTAATAAAAATGAATTTGTTAAATAAAATATGTTTATAATTCACTGGGCTCGGAATCAGGTAGGTGGGAAGAAACCTCCAGTGAGTTGTTATGATTTTGCAAAATAGTCAAAAGGAGCAGTTCACTCCGTAGGCAGGTAGAGGAGAGCATGCCCTATTGTCATTACTACAGTGTGTGATTTTATTTATTCATGGGGTGCCAGGGATGTGTAGCCCTCTTGAGCCGCTAAAACACAGTGGACAAAAGCAAGAAAATGAAATAAAATCCTGGCCTTAAAGAGACTGCAATTGAAATGTGTGAGCAAGTCCAGTTTGGCTGATGACAAGAAACATTGGGAGAACATTAATGCAACGAGCTTTTGCAGATCCTAGCGGGTTTTAGCAACAATTTTGAAGGAGGAGAGGAAGCAGAGGATATAGATCCAATGGAAGTTGTTCTGCGCAGCCAAGGCAATGTGAAAGAAAACAAGCTCAGCCAGGAAGTAACAACCTCAGTGGGGTGTAGAGACTAGAACTAAACAAAGGAAGGAACAAGGCTTAATATCGCAGAGCACAGAATTCAGACATTCTTTTACTATAGGAAAAATAGCTAGTGTAGAAGAAAAGCTAGCTCTGGTTTTTCCCACAAATGCGTGG
>VSMD01108629.1:0-54294 GCA_008750895.1 Mirza zaza
TGCATAGGAACACATAGTGCATAGGAAACACAGTGCATAGGAACACACAGTGCATAGGAAACACAGTGCATAGGAACACGTAGTGCATAGGAACACATACTGCACAGGAAACAAGTGCATAGGAACACAGTGCAAAGGAACACACAGTGCATAGGAACACACAGTGCATAGGAACACGTAGTGCATAGGAACACATACTGCACAGGAAACAAGTGCATAGGAACACAGTGCATAGGAACACACAGTGCATAGGAAATACAGTGCATAGGAAACACAGTGCACAGGAACACACACCGTGCATAGGAAACACAGTGAATAGGGACACACAGTGCATAGGAACACACAGTGCATAGGAAACACAATGCATAGGAACACACAGAGCATAGGAAACACAGTGCATAGGAAACACAGTGCATAGGAACACATAGTGCATAGGAAACACACAGTGCATACAAACACATATTGCATAGGAAACAGTGCATAGGAACACACAGTGTAAAGGAACACAGTGTACAGGAACACATAGTGCATAGGAACACACAGTGCATAGGAACACATAGTGCATAGGAAACACAGTGAATAAGAACACACAGTGCATAGGAAACACAGTGCATAGGAACACACAGTACATAGGAACACAGAGTGCATAGGAACACATAGTGCATAGGAACACACAGTGCATAGGAACATGTAGTGCACAGGAATATGTAGTGCATAGGAACACGCAGTGCATAGGAAACACATAATGGATAGCAAACAGTGCATAGGAACACATAGTGCATAGGAAACACAGTTCATAGGAACACAAAGAGCATAGGAACACACAGTGCATAAGAAACAATGCATAAGAACACACAGTGCATAGGAACACACAGTGCATAGGAAATATAGTGCATAGGAAACACAGTGCATAGGAACACACAGTGCATAGGGACACACAGTGCATAGGAACACACAGTGCATAGGAATACCCAGTGCATAGGAACACACAGTGCATAGGAAACACAATGCATAGGAACACACAGAGCATAGGAAACACAGTGCATAGGAAACACAGTGCATAGGAACACATAGTGCATACGAAACACACAGTGCATAGGAACACATAGTGCATAGGAAACACAGTGCATACGAACACATATTGCATAGGAAACACAGTGCATAGGAACACACAGTGTACAGGAACACACAGTGTACAGGAACACACAGTGTATAGGAACACATAGTGCATAGGAACACATAGTGCATAGGAAACACAGTGCATAAGAACACACAGTGCATAGGAAACACAGTGCATAGGAACACACAGTACATAGGAACACAGAGTGCATAGGAACACATAGTGCATAGGAACACACAGTGCATAGGAACACGTAGTGCACAGGAACATGGAGTGCATAGGAACACGCAGTGCACAGGAAACACATAATGGATAGCAAACAGTGCATAGGAACACAGTGCATAGGAAACACAGTACTTAGGAACACAGCGCATAGGAAACACAGTGCATAATAAACACAGTGCATAGGAACACACAGTGCATTGGAACACATAGTGCATAGGAATACACAGTGCATAGGAATACACAGTGCATAGGAACACACAGTGCATAAGAACACACAGTGCTTAGAGAACACATAGTGCATAGGAAACACAGCGCATAGGAACACACAGCGCATAGGAACACACAGCGCATAGGAAACACAGTGCATAATAAACATAGTGCATAGGAACACATAGTGCATAAGAAACACAGTGCAGGTGGAAGTGTACACTCTGGCGACCAATTTCGCAGTATCTTATAAAACTGAAAATGTCGATGGCCAACTTCTCAAATATTCCACTTCTGAGAAAACTCCTAGCAGAACTCTCACACAGGTAAGCAAAGAGCTTGCCAAGGATGTTCACTGCAGCATTATAGTTGTAAAACTCGAAAGTTAAACCCAAAAGTAACCTAGAGATGCCTATCAATCAGGGAAAGAATAATCCAAATGTTACATCTTCTTTGATGTAACAAAGGTACATCAAAGAAGGTACTTAAAAGGAATTAACTATATCTACAATTTATAAAATAATGTTTGAAACTGCATATACTGCATATACATTATACCATATTACATGCATTGCTCATGTACACACATTTAGTTAGTACAAAACACCAAAATGGACTGGAGAGTCTGGTTCCAGATAAGACAGCTTAAGCAGATCCTGTCCTCTTGTTACCAATGAACACAGCTATAAATTCCAAACAGAATACATGGGACACCTACGTAAGGACTCTGAAAAATAAACGGCAGCAGATGAGGAAAGAAGACCAGCATTTTAAGAACCAACAATGAATTTACCACTTTTTCCTCCAGTATCCCTAGCCTGGACTTAAGGGAGCCCCCAAACCCAGAAGGAGCACTGACTTATGGAGAGCACCCAGAGAAGGCCTCTACTTCAGGCTTGAAGAATAGGAAAGGGGTCTCCTGGCAGTAACTGACCATGGTGGCAGATGGGGTGTGGGAGCCCCCAGGTAACTCAAAGTCTATGGGAGGAGACTCTTGCTCACACTTAAAAGATCTATGGGCCTCTCAATTGCTACTGCTTGGCATATGTGGGCAGAGTTGCAGAAGCCACAACACAGGCACACAAAGCCCCAGCATTCCCAGAGAGGGACTGGAAGAGGGAGCCTGGGGGACTAAGAGGTACCAGTAGCACTGCAAAGAGTTAAGAGCTTGGAAAAGTGACCCACAAAGCTGTTTATAAACTCCTGGCCTCACCCCAGCCCGTACACATGTGGCTCTGACCATACACAGCATGTGAAAGGCTGGGGACTGAAGAAGATCCAGACCACCCAGCATGAGTCACACGGGGCACACCCAACAGCAGTGTAAAGGCTTTCTGTAAACAGGAATGATGTTGAAACCAAACACAGAGAAGGCTGGTTGGAACTCACAACCTGAATGCAACCAGGTTGACTGCCTAGGAAAACAACCATAAGCATTTTCAAAAGGATTTAGACAAGACCCATAGTCTCGTAACATAATATTCAAAATGTCCAGGATAAATCCAAAATTAAAAAGGCCCAGGAATTTGAGGGTAGCCTGGACAACACAGAGACTGTCTCTTTACAAAAACAAATATGACAAACCCATAGCCAATATCATTCTGAATGGGAAAAAGTTGAAAGCATTCCCACTAAGATCTGGAACAAGACAAGGGTGCCCACTGTCATCATTTCTATTTGACATAGTCCTGAAAGTCCTAGCCAGAGCAATCAGGCAAGAGAAAGAAATAAAAGGTATCCAAATGGGGAAAGAGAAAGTCAAAATTATCATTTTTTGCTGATTATATCATCTTATATCTAGAAAATCCCAAAGACTCCACCAAGAGACTCCTGGAACTGATAAATAAGTTCAACAAAGGCTCTGTATATTAAATCAATGTACACAAATCAGCAGCATTTCTATACATCAATGACAGTCAAGTAGAGAATCAAATCAAAGATTCAACACCATTCACAGTAGCTACAAAGAAAATAAGATCTCTAAAAGGAGAACTATGAAACACTGAGGAAAGAAATCACAGATAACACAAACAAATGGAGAAACATACCCTGTTCATGAATCAGTAGAATCAACATTATTAAAATATCCATACTACCCAAAGTGATTTACAGGTTCAATGCAATCCCCATCAAAATACCATCAACATAGTTCACAGATCTATAAAAAATAATTATATGCTTCATTTGGAACCAGAAAAGAGCCCAAATTACCAAAACAATCCTAAACAAAAAGAACAAAGCTGAAGGCATCATTACCAGACTTCAAACTATATTACAAGGCTATTGTAACCAAAACAGCATGGTACTGGTACAAAAATAGAGACACAGACCAATAGAATAGAATAGAGAATCCAGATATAAAACCATCTACCTACAGCCAATTGATCTTTGATAAAGTAGACAACAACGCACACAGGAGAAAAGAAGCCCTATTCAATAAATGGTGTTGGGAAAACTGTATTAGCCACATGTAGAAGAATAAAACAGGACTCCTACCTATCACCACTCATAAAAATTAATTCAAGATGGATAAAAGAGTTAAATGTAAAGCAAGAATCCTAGAATAAAATGTTGGGAAAAACTCTTCTAGATATTGGTCCAGGCAAAGAATTTCTGACTGAGACTTCAATGGCAATTATAGCAGCAACAAAAATAAATGAATGGGATTTGATTAAATTTAAAAGCTTCTGCACAGCTAAGGAAATAATCAATAGAGCAAACACACAACCTACAGAATGAGAGAAAATATTCATAATCTACACATCTGATAAAGGGCTAATAACCAGAAGCTACAAAGAACTCAAGCAAATCTGCAAGAAAAAAATAAACAACCCTATTAAAAAGTAGGCAAAAGACATGAACAGAAGTTTTTCAAAAGAAGATATAAAAATTACCAATAAACATATGAAAATAGGCCAGGCACGGTGGCTCACACCTGTCATCCTAGCACTCTGGGAGGCCGAGGCAGGCGGATTGTTTGAGCTCAGGAGTTCGAAACCAGCCTGAGCAAGAGCAAGATCCTGTCTCAACTAAAAACAGAAAGAAATTAGCTGGACAACTAAATATATATATATATATATATACACACACACATATATATACACACATATGTGTATAAAATTAGCCAGGCAGGGCAACGCATGCCTGCAGTCCCAGCTACTCAGGAGGCTGAGGCAGTAGGATCGATCGCTTGAGCCAGGAGTTTGAGGTTGCTGTGAGCTAGGCTGACGCCACAGCACTCTAGCCAGGGCAACAGAGTGAGACTCTGTCTCCAAAAAAAAAAAAAAGTGTGTGTGTGTGTGTGTGTGTGAGAGAGAGAGAGAGAGAGAGAGAGAACTTCCCGATGTCACTAATCATCAGGGAAATGCAAATTAAAACCACAATGAGATATCACCTTACTCCTGTTAGGATGACTTCTATTAAAAAGTCCAAAAACAATAGATGCTGGCGTGGATGCAGAGAGAAAGGAACACTTATACATTTGCAGTTGGTGGGACTGCAAATTAGTACAACCTCTATGGGAAATAGTACGGGGATTTCTCAAAGAACTAAAAGCAGACCTACCGTTTGATCCAGCAATCCCACTACTGGGTATCTACCCAAAGGAAAATAAGTCATTTTATCAAAAAGACACCTGCACTCAAATGTTTATTGCAACACAATTCACAATTGCAAAGATGTGGAATCAACCTAAGTGACAATCAATTCATGAGCAGATTAACAAAATATGGTATATGTACACCATGGAGTATTACTCAGCCATAAAAAAGGATGATTTAATGCCTTCTGCAGCAATTGGGGAGGAAGTGGAGATCATTATTCTAAGTGAAATATCTCAAGAATGTAAACTGTACTCAACAGAGTACACCATGTGAACTGTCTAATAAACTGGAACCGATGGGCATATCAAGTGCACAGAGGGAAATAAATGTCATAGGAAATCAAGTAAGGGGAGCAGGGAGGAGGAGAGGGGCAAAACCCCACCTAAAAGGTACAAGGAACATTATTCAGATGATGAGCACATTTACAGCCCTGACTCAAGCCATATATCAAAAACATTTGTACTTCCTAACATTTTGAAATATTATAAAAAAAGAAAGAAAAAGTGCTCTAAGAAGTTGGAGCAACATTTGCAATAAATGGCATGAGAGGCAGAATCCTACAATGCCCCCCAAACTTTCCTGCCCTAATCCCTGAGACTATAAATATATCACCCCCTGAGTATGTTGTTACCTGGTAAAAGGGATTCTGTTGACTTAATTAAGGTTACTACTCAGTTGTCTTAATCAAAAGGAATTAATCCAGGTATACCTAATCTAAACGCACAAGCCCATAAAAAGCAGACAGTTCCACCTTGGCTGTAGCAGAAGAGCAAGTCCAAGAGATTCCAAATGTAAGGGATTCAGTGAGGTACTGTGGCTAGAAGATGGGGGAGTGTGAGAGAAGGAATGCAGTTAGCCCCAGAAGATGACCAAGCCCCAGCTGATGGCCAGCAAGGAAGAAGGGACTTCAGTCCTATAAACATAAGAAACTGGACCCTGTCAATAACCTGAAAGCACTTGGAAGTAGATTCTTTCCCAGAGTCCTTAGAAAAGATCCCAGGCTGGAAAACACCTTAATTTCAGACTTGTAAACCCTAAGCAGAGAACCCAGCATACTCAGATTTCTGACCTACCAAATTATGAAATAATAAATGGGTATTGTTTTAGCCACTAAGTTTGTTACACAACAACAGAAAATTAATACAGATTTTGGTACCTGGAAGTGGCGTGCTGCCATAACAAATATTTAAGTTTACTTTGAGATCATTAATATAACTCTGAAGTGTCACATAATAGTATTTGGGACTCACTGATTACTCTAAAGTGAGAACATTCCTTTTTTAAATTTATTTTTCTAAAATACTATTTAGGAGACAGTGTCCCCCTTAAATTCTTAAGGCAATTTATTTCTTCTACTTTTTAGAACTATTGTCAAATTAACTATGTTTATGAAGAGAGGCCCAATCAGCATATTCAAATACATAAACAGACATTAACTTTTTAATACTATCCACCATACACTTTGAGTTTGGTACACTGTCCTGGCTTCAAGTCTCCCAGGAGCTGCAATATGGTGTCCAAGAGCACCCGACTGGAGTTAACCAAGAATTCACGACCACATGCAATGGCAGCAACATCTGCAACAGAAAGATAAAACAAAGCATCGAGATCACTGTTACTTCATGTGATATTATGATTATATTGGTTTTTATCCACAGTTCCTGGTTTCTAACTCCCATAGTCCTTGTTATAATATTAGGGTGCTTTAGGCCTCAGAAGACAGAATTTCTTTCTCTGAGCTTCCCCTGTCCTCCTTCAACCTGCCCAAGGCAGGACTCTAATCCGATTGTGGGTCAAAAGACCCTCATTCCAGAGAGGGTCCAGACCCATACCCTTGAGGAAGGATGCTGAAGAGAGAGGCCAGGAAAAATCTGAACAGACAGGACTTGCTGGCTTTAGATCATGCACTTTTGTCTAATCACATCTCTGCATAGTTGTCAATCTCATCTATGTAATGAAGCCTCCATAAAAACCCAAAAGACAGGGTGTAGCAAATTTCCAGACAGCTGAACACATGGAGGTTCATGGAGGGTGGTGCACCCAAGGAGGGCATGAAAGTTCCAAGCCCCTTCCCCAACACCTCACCCTATGTACCTCTTCATCTGTATCCTTTGTATTAATAATATTCTTTATAATAAACCCATAAACATAAGTAAGTGTTCCCCTGAGTTCCATGAGATACTCCAGCAAATTAATCAAACCCATAGAGAAGGTCGTGGGAACCCCAACTAGAAGCTGGTCAGTCAGAAGTTTCAGAGGCCTGAACTTGACAACTGGTGTCTGAAGGAGGGGAAAGTTTTGGGGACTGAACCCTCACCCCATGGGATCTGACACTATCTCCAGGTAGGCAGTGTCCAAATTGAATCAGAGGATGCCCAGTTGGTGTCTACTGTTGGTATGTGGGGAAAACGTCAGTATTAGGTCAGAGAAGTATTCTTCTGTGTTGATGATTATTGTGGTGTGAGAACAGAAGAAAAACATGGTTTGAGAAGATTTTTTAAAACACTTCAGAATCTAGAATATTTTGTCCAGGACAGAGTATTTGTTGCTGTTTTTCTCCTAACAGACCTAATGAAAACATATACAGCTGGTGATAAGGCATTAAAAATTGGTGTTATTCACAGAGCTGCGAGCCCAGAAAGAGTAACTGACGACCACAGGAATTACTGAAACAGTGAATACTGTCCAGTGTGACTAGCAAACACCTTTGCAGTGGAAAAGGCAAGCAGAACCTAAACGTGTCTGCTCCAGAGCACCAGATTCAACAACTGTGGGTAGTCAGGGTTCAAACGTAAGGTGGGAGCTCATCGCCTTATCTGGAACTGAGGATTCTAAACTCACCTTCAATCCTGTGAATACGGCTTGAGCATCCCTAATCCAAAAACCCAAAATCTGAAATGCCCCAAAATCCAAAACTTTCCGAACACCAACATGACATGCAAAGGAAATGCCCACTGGAGCATTTCAGATTTTCAGACTAGGGTTCTGAACCAGTACAATGCAAGTATTCCAAAATCCAAAAAAATCCAAAATCCAAACACTTCTGATCCCAAGCATTGCAGATAAGGGATATTCGATCCCTTACATTTGTTAATGACTTTTAACCATGACACAAAACTGAAATTATATGAGGTCAAAAGAGAGAGTATGAAAATTGATTCTGAGGCCGGGCGCGGTGGCTCACGCCTGTAATCCTAGCTCTCTGGGAGGCGGAGGCGGGCGGATCGTTTGAGCTCAGGAGTTCGAAACCAGCCTGAGCAAGAGCAAGACCCCGTCTCTATTATAAATAGAAAGAAATTAATTGGCCAACTAATACATATAGAAAAAATTAGCCAGGCATGGTGGCGCATGCCTGTAGTCCCAGCTACTCTGGAGGGTGAGGCAGCAGGATTGCTTGAGCCCAGGAGTTTGAGGTTGCTGTGAGCTAGGCTGACGCCACGGCACTCACTCTAGCCTGGACAATAAAGTGAGACTCTGTCTCAAAAAAAAAAAAAAAGAAAAGAAAAAAAGAAAATTGATTCTGAAAAGAACTTTTTTCTAAATTTTATGTCCTATTGTGGATCAGCAAATATGTTTCTTCATGCCTGGGACCTTGTAAATCAGCATGGAAACAAGACTAAGTAATTCCACTGGCTCCTAATGGACAGTGTTGCAGTTACTACCGGCTCTATCAACATTCCCAAATACCTGTAAGGATGTATCAATCAATGCTCTAAGTACACCTGTGCACATGTTTATAAGATTTTTCTTCAGTTAGGCCTAACAATACAGCATGACTCAAAGTGACTAAGTGACTAAGATTCCTAAGCCAAATGAGCAGATAAGGTGGGCCTTTTTCCTGACTTTAATGGAAATGCTTCTAATAATTCACTGTTAAATGTTATGTCTGATCTGTTTCTGGTAGATATTCCTTACCAGTTTAAGGAAAGTTTCTTCTCAGTTTGCTAAGAATTATCAAAAATGGAGGATGAGTTTTGTCACGTACTTATTCTGCCTATGATTGGTTATAATATGGCTGCAGAATATAAAATTTCATCTGTGCTTCCAGATCAACTTTATGGAATCAGATCCTTGACATTCCTATCTATTTTTGTTTACCTGGGCTAAGATGGACCAACAAAAATAAATTAAAGTCTTCTAAACCTAACAGTTTTTTTCCCATTTCTATTTGCCTTTCTAGGATTTTGGCCTCACAACTGGTAATGTGTCATTTGGTACATAATTTCACAATAGCCATAATTTTATTGAGGACAGGACCCCTCTTTGACACAAATGTACCTTCTCTGTTCAATAAGTTTTAACCTGATAACTATATTTTCCAACACATAATACCTTCTAGTTGCTGGAGTTTGGATGTTTGTCACCCAAAACCTCATGTTGAAATGTGGTCCCCTATGTTGGAGGTGGGTCCTAACGGGGGGTATTTGGGTCATGGGGGTAGATCCCTAGTGAACAGATTAATGCCCTCCCAAAGAGGTTGGGTGTGGGCTGTGAGTGAGTTTTTGCTCTATTGGTTCCCACGAGAGCGTGGTTAAAAAGAGCCTGGCACCTCCCTTTCTCCTTCTTGCCTCCTCCTCTCGCCGTGTGATGTCTGCACATAACGGCTCCCTTTACCCTCTACCATGAGTGGAAGCAGCCTGAGGCCTTAATCAAATGCCCAATCTTTCAGCCTGCAAAATCGTGAGCCAAATAAACCTTTTTTCTTTATAAGTTACCCAGCCTTGGGTACTCCATTATAGCAACACAAACAGACAAAGACATTAGTTTTACTAACGAAATATTTTAGGGGAAAATGAAGCAATTAAGCATCTGGCATGATAAATACACAGAAGGTAAATTTTAGTTAGCTTTGCAGAAGAAAGTTGTATTCATGTAAATATAGTAGATCATACACTGAAAGCCAGCAAAGAAACTTGAGTTCTAGCTATGGACTTTGGCAGCCTATCTCCAGAGATGACTACCTAGAGACCTCCCCATGTTCAGACACTTGAGGAGACCCCTGGCACTTGTGACTCACTTGTAACTAGAAGAATGCAGAAGAAGTGAGGTCATGTGCCTTCCAAGACTAAGTAGGAAGGAGCCTTATGGCTTCCACCTTGGACTCTTGCTACTTGCTCTAGAGTCCCTAAATCCCTACGAGACAAGTACAGGACCCTGCGGCTGCCATGATGAAGAGATCATATAGAAAGACCACAGTGGAAAAGCCCTAACACTACATGAGGAGAGAAGAGAGAATAACTCCCCACTATTCCCCAACTGTTCCACTCCTAAGCAATTTGAGGCACCCCAGCTGAGGCAAACTGTAGACCCACAAGCAAAATGAATGTTGTTGTTTTAAGACTTTATGTCTGAGGGTTGTTTGTTACACAGAAACAGATAACAGAAAAATTACTAATATATCACTAAAGAAAAAAATAATAGCCAAAAATGTATCACAGCAGGCAACATAACCCAACACAACAAACTTACTGGTAAATGACATCCTGTAGCATATATCCAGTATCATAATTGCAAATGTCAACCCTGCATTTCATTGAATATTGATACTAAAGCACAAACTACAACATAAAATAAATGTGAATCAGTTCCTACACAGCTAGCTCCAGTATTTGTCAATCTTTTTGAATTGACTCACATTTCTTTTACATCGTGTTTGCACTTTATTATTGATATTTACTGCCTGGTGTGCTGTGAGTCAATGTAAGGCCTACAGAACTGATTTGTTATCACCCACCATAGGCAAATAGCTGCTGGCTTAATTTCCAGTGAAAACGGTTTTGTTCTAAGTTCATTTTGCATTAAAATCATTTATAAATATTTCTAGAAATAAGAATAGTAATTTTATAATTTAAGAAATGAATCTGGTGTCAATTATATATGCTCAAAAGATATACAGAGTTGAGATGTATTATTATCTAATACTTCTTTAGATTGAAATAATTTCATCTTAATTTCAGCTATAAAAATAATAATAGGGTACTGGCATGATGATAGACATATAGGTCAATAGTTCACTTTAGAGTACAGAAATAAACCCTCCTATTTACGGTCAAATGATTTTCAACAAGAGTGCTAAGATAATTCAGTGGAGAAAGGATGAAAGAATAACCTTTTCAACGAATGGTGCTGAAACACTGGATATCCACATACAAAGAAATGAAGTCAGATCCCTACCTCACATCATATCATGTACATAAATGAACTCAAAATGGATCAAAGACCTAGATGCAAGAGCTATAGCTATAAAATTCTTAGAACGTAGGAAAATATCTTCATGACCTTGAATTAGAAAATGGTTTCTTAAACATGGTATCAAAAGCATAAGCAACTAAACAAAAAATAAATTGGATATAATCAAAATTAAAATCTTTCATGCTTCATAGGATACTATCAAGAAAGTGAAAAGACCACTCACAAAACGAAAGAAAATGCAGACATTCCTCATTTTATTGGGCTTCACATTATTATGCTTCATAGATACTGTGTCTTTTACAAATTGAAAGTTTGTGGCAACCCTATATTGAGCAAATCTGTAAGTACAATTTTTCCAACAGCATATGCTCACTTCTCTCCCTGTGTCATATCTGGTAACTCTCCAACTTTTTCAACAAACTGAGTATAGAAGGAACATACTTCAAAATAATAAAGGCCACACATGACAAAGCCACACTTAACGTTCTACTAAGTGGAGAAAAACTGAAAGTCTTTCCTCTAAGATCTGGAAGAAGACAAGGATGCTCACTTTCACCAATTTTGTTCAACATACTACTACTACTGGGAGTCCTAGCCAAAGGAATTAGGCAAGAGAAAAAAAAAACAAAGGGCATCGAAATGGGAAAGGAAGAAGTCAAATTAGACTTGTTGCAAATGACATGATCTTATATGTAGGAAAACCTGGACTCCACCAAAAACAAAACTGTTAAGAATTGATAAATGAATTCAGTAAAGTTATAGGATACAAAATCAACATACAAAAATCAGAGCAAAAAGAAAAACCAGTAGCATTTCTATACACTGACAACAAACTAGCAGAAAAAAATAAAGCAATCCCATTTACAACAGCTAACAAAAAAATTAAACACCTAGGTATAAATTTAACCAACAAGATAAAAGACCTATACAAGGCAAACTATAAAACACTGACGAAAGAAATTAAAGAGGACTCAAAAAAAAGGAAAGACATCACATGTTCATGGATTAGAAGAATCAATACTGTGAAAATGACCATACTACCAAAAGTGACCTACAGATTCAATGCAAACCCTATCAAAATACCAATGATATTCTTCACAGAAATAGAAAGAACAATCCTAAAATTCATATGTAACCAAGACAGACCCCAAATAGCCAAAGCAATCCTGAGGAAAAAGAACAAAGCTGGAGGTATCACACAACCTGACTTCAAAATATACCACAGAGCTACAGTAGCCAAATAAGCATGGTAATGGCATAACAACAGACACATAGACCAATGGAACAGAGAACTCAGATATAAATCCACACATTTACAGTCAATTAATTTTCAACAAAGGCACCAAGTACCAACAATGGCAATAAAACAGTCTCTTCAATGAATGGTGTTGGGAAAATTGAATAGCCATATGCAAAAGAAACTAGACTCCTATGTCTCACCATATACAAAAGTCATATCACAATGGATTAAAGACTTAAATCTAAGACCTGAAACTATGAAACAATTAGAAAGAAACACTGGGAAAATGCTCCAAGACATTGGCCTGGGCTAAGACTTTTGTGTAAAATCTCAAAAGCACAGGCAACCACACCCAAAATAGACAAATGTGATCACATCAAGCTAAAAAGACTCTGCACATCAAAAGAAACAACCAAAAAAGTGAAAAGACAACACACAGAATGAGAGAATATTTGCACACTATCCATCTGACAAGGGATTAATAATCAGAATATATTAAGATCAAACAAATCAACAGCAAAACAAAAATCAAATAATTCAAAGATGGGCTAAAGATCTAAACAGATATTTCTCAAAAGAAGACATACAAATGGCCAATAGTTTTATGAAAAAATGCTCAACATCACTAATCATCAGAGAAATGCAAATCAAAACACAATGAGATATCATCTCACCCCAGTTAAAATGGCTTGTATCAAAAAGGCAATAGCAAATGCTGGTGAAGATGCAGAAAAAGTGGAATCCTCATACACTTTTGGTGGGAATGTAAATCAGTAAAACCACTATGGACAACAGTATGGAGGTTCCTCAAAAAACAATAGAACTGCCATGCAATTCAGCAATCCCACTACTGAGTATTTATCCAAAGGAAAAGAAATCAGTATATCAAACAGGTATCTGTGTTCCCATGTTTACTGCAGCACTATTCACAGTAGCCAAAATATGGAATCAACCTAAGAGCCCATCAATGGATGAAAGGATAAAGAAAATGTAGATAATAAAAAGAGTTGGCAAGGACATGGAGAAACCGAAGCCTTATGCATTGCTGGTGGGAATATAACATAGTGTAGCTGCTGTGGAAAACAGTCTCACAGTTCCTCAAACAGTTAAAGCCCTACTACCTGACACAACATTTCACTCTTAGCTAAATATCCAAGAGAAGTGAAAACATACGTCCACGCAAAAACTTGTACACAGATGTAACATCATTATTCACAATAACCAAGAAGTGGAAACAACCAAAATGTCCATCAATTGATGGACAAACAGAATATGGTATATCCAGTATATACCAATAGACCAGTATTCAACCCTAAAAAGGAATAAAGCACTGATACATGCTACATGTTGAAATGAATGGCGAAAACATCATGCTAAATGAAGTAAGCCAGACACAAAAGATCAAATGAAGGACTACATATTATATGATTCCATTTATATGAAATGTACAGAGCAGGCAAATCCCTAGAGACAGAGAGTAGACTAGTGGTTGCCTAGTGCTGGGGGGATGCCAGGATTGGGGAGAGATGTATAAGGTAAGTAAGGTTTCTTTTTGAGGTGATGAAATGTTTGAAAACTGAATGTGGTGACAGACATACAACCATATGAATATACTATAAGCCATCAAATTATTCACTTTAAATTGGTAAACTGTATGGTATATGAATTATATCTCAATAAAGCTGTTTAAAAAGTAAAATAATAATAGATATATAACTTTCATGCTCAGTGGACTACTTAGTCCCAACTAAGTCCCTACTTAGTCCCTTCTCATCCTGGACTTGTCTTCTATAAACCTTTTAACTGCGGCACTAACACTGTACTATATTTTTTGAAAGAGACATGAGCTACCTTGTAAAGTTCCTCTAACATTAATATTATTACCCTGTTTTATTGCTTGGTTTTTCTTTCTTTGCACCTGTCTGGGCTAGTGGTGGTAGGTTCCTTATCAATTCAGCTACTTGGCCGTTAGAGTTGGAAACCTCCACAGTTGGAGGGAATGCCCAATATTGCTGGAAAGCGGCTCCTAGGATTCAGTTTCTCTCCCACTGTGGGTAACCTGGCTTCTGTGGTGAGAAGGCAGATCAGGGAGAATTACCTGTAACCTGGGGGCTGAGAGGGCTGAGCCCACTGTCCTCCTGTTTGCTGCTGTTAGTCTACTGTGGCAGAGCAACTCCCGGGAGATATTCTCATCTCTCCTACAACCTGCTGGTGCCTTCACCTCCAAAACCTGCCTCCACCAGGTTAGGTAAGTTTCTGCTGTGGAGTGCCCACTCATAGGAAGCCCAATCACTGAAAAATCTACACTAAGGCTGACAGTGACACAGCTTCACTTCTAGCCGAATTCTATGACTTGCTGATCCATCATAAAGAAAACAGCTCGAAGCCAAAGTCCTCATCATTCCTATGGTATCTACGAGCATAGTCCCTACTCTTTCAATTTGTTCATAATTTCTCCCTTACCAAACACTGTACTCTCTGGAGAAGAAGACTCCCAGCATCTTTCATTTCTCCCAACCTGTATCTGTTACTCTGAGTCATTATCAGAAGCACACTTCTGACTTCTCTAGGACATAACCCCCTACAAATTTTAATGAATAAGATTTATTTTGCAAATGGAATTGGCATTTAAAAGGTACTGCAAAAAGATCATTTTGAGAAGTTCCAGAAAATTCTCCAATAGACAAATTATAGCTGATTTGAATATTAATTTGTTCACACTATTTGTGATTCAAGAAATTTCCAATTTAACTGTAGTCACAGAATCCATATAAGGAAAAGATCTTAAGGACATAGATAAGTAACTGGAGCAAAACCCAGAAGAATCAACATGGAATCTTCTAAATCTGTACCTGAACTACTTTGATACCCTCTAGAAATAAACCCACAAAAGCTCTTAGGCTAACTATGACTAGCTCAATAGAAAAAGGACTCATAATTCCTTGTACCAGTCCCTGCAATCACCAAACATTACCAATTTTTAAAAATCTAATGGTTGGCCAGGTGCAGTGGCTAATGCAAATAAGCCTAGCACTTTGGGAGGCCAAGGTGGGAGGATCACCTGAGGCCAGGAATTCAAGGAGATCAGCCTTTGCAACATAGCAAGACCCCATCTCTACAAAAAATAATAAAGGGCCAGGCATGGTGGCTCACGCCTGTAATCCTAGCACTCTAAGAGGCCGAGGCGAGAGGATCGTTTGAGCTCAGGAGTTCAAGACCAGCCTGAGCAAGAGCGAGATCCCATCTCTACTAAAAAAATAGAAAGAAATTAGCTAGACAACTAAAAATATATATAAAAAATTAGCCAGGCATGGAGGCACATGCCTGTAGTCCCAGCTACTCGGGAGGCTGAGGCAGTAGGATTGCTTGAGCGCAGGAGTTTGAGGTTGCTGTGAGTAGGCAGACAGCATAGCATGCTAGCCTGGGCAACAGAGTAAGACTCTGTCTCAAAAAAAAAAAGAAAAGAAAAGAAAAACTAGCCAGGCGTGGTGGCGTGTGCCTGTAGTCCCAGCTACTCAGGAGGCTGAGGCAGGAGGATCGCTGGAGCCCAGGAGTTCAAGGTTACAGTGAGCCATGACTGGGCCACTGATCTCCAGCTTGGTTGACAGAGTAAGATGCAGTTTCTTAAAAAAAAAAAAATTAACTTAAAAAAAACCTAATGGTCAAGGATATAGATTTGTCCAAGATCTGTGAACATGTAACAAAATAATTATTACCCATTTCACTGTAGTGTCTAATGTAAATACCATACTCTCCTCATAAATTCTTTACACGAACAGAGTGGTGCTCAGGTTTCTTTAGTGTCTCGTTCAATATGTGCAATGTGTAAGGTAATTAGAGCAGGTATTGCTATTCCACCTTGCAGATGAAGAAATACAGTCCAGAGACTTTACATTCTGGGAAGTGAATTAGATGGGCCAAAAATCCAGACTAACTAACCTATCATTTAGAACAGTGACTATGGATAAGAAATTTAACAACTTCAATGTTTAAATAAATTGATTTCTAGCTTTTGCTTAGGATACAGTAAACTGGAAAGAGCTGCCCCATTCTTTGGGGGACAGGACAATTTACAAAATCAAAACTTTTCTTGAACACATCAAAGTGCTGAGGTTGGAGATCAACCAATCTAAAAAATAAGAAGAGGCAATGTCCTCCAAGCAGCTGCATGAGGCAAGCACTTGCTCACCTGGGGTAGATGCTGCACACCATGTAAGATGGCAAGAAAAACGCAATAAAAATGTTGAACAAATTTAAAAATCAGTGGTTGCCTGGTGCTGATGGTTGGCAGAGGAGCTGACTACAAAAGGAAGGCATGGAGGAGATCTGGGGGAAGGAATGGGAGTTCCACATCCTAACTGGGGTGCTCACATGACCATACACATTTGTTAAAACTCACAGAACTCCAAAAAGATGAAAAACAACTGTAAAGAATGAACTTATTGTATATGAAATTAAAAAAAGAACTCTTGTTTTAGAAGGAAGAGGATCTATTTGACAGTTAACCCATGATCTCTGCTATGTGGCCAATTCTCCACATTAACTGTCTTGGTACTTGAGATGCATAAGTCCCCAAGGCCTCCACAAATCAGCACTTTTTTTTTTTTTTTTGAGACAGAGTCTCGCTGTGTTGCCCAGGCTAGAGTGAGTGCCGTGGCGTCAGCCTAGCTCACAGCAACCTCAAACTCCTGGGCTCAAGCAATCCTTCTGCCTCAGCCTCCCAAGTAGCTGGGAGTACAGGCATGCGCCACCATGCCCGGCTAATTTTTTCTATATACATTAGTTGGCCAATTAATTTCTTTCTATTTATAGTAGAGATGGGGTCTCGCTCTTGCTCAGGCTGGTCTCGAACTCCTGAGCTCAAATGATCCGCCCACCTCGGCCTCCCAGAGAGCTAGGATTACAGGCGTGAGCCACCGCGCCCGGCCCACAAATCAGCACTTTAATAAACCACCAGCAGAGTGTGTGATCTTCCCAAATTCACCAATGTGCAAATGTCAACGCTCACTTTCCAACTCTTCATAAGGGTTCCTCGGTAAGCCACCACAAGCAGGGAAAAACAAAGCGACACTGAGCTTAAATACTGGGCAACAGGCTGGCTTTACCTACTATCCTAACCGACTGCCTCACCACCATACCAGGTAACTCAAATTCACAACAACTCAGCAAAATGCCAAATCACATAGGTCACAGACCTTTGGGGTGACTTGCAGAAAAAAGAAAACCCAATCATCAAATCTGCAAATGCCTTCTGTTAAAAAATAACCTTCAAATAATTTAAAAGGGAGATCAATGCAAGTCTGCTGCAGCTGCAGGTGCCATGATGAGCATGCAGAAAGCTGCCCTGCCTAGACACAAGTGCTAGGCCACATCAGGACCAGCCAGAGAACATCACAATCTCAGCATCCATGCTATAAGAAGTATCACCAATTTTTAAGAGATTATGAAAAAAAAAAGTCTACACAGGATCTACCTCATTAGGATTTCAGTTAAAAGAGGATAATGCCATAAGGAAAATAAAATTTTCCCTCTCTTTAATAGCAGAGAATTACCATAAGAGCAGCATGGGATACAGTAGAGATGAAAGATCAATGTAAAAAAATAAGCACAGTAATGTCTTTAACCACTTCACTGACTTCAGAACAAAGAGTCGCAATACTCAATAGTATATACCACCTCTTGCTATATTAAGAAATTATTTAGTCCCTGGAATTTATCCCTTCTAATAGTTTTGACATAGAATTTTATCATAATTCCCAGGGAAAGGTTTACTTTATAATCTTTTAGGATAAAATTAATAAAGGGACAATTTAGATTATTGGAATTTTTTAAGTATTGTACTAAAATGACAGTAAGCTCAATTTAAGCTTAGCAAGGCTTTCACTTTAGCTAGACATTAGTAAAATGATGACTACAAATAACAAGCAGCTGAACTTAGGGTTTTTTAAAATTCTGTTGATGTACATAATTACACAGAACATGCAAATTGGCCTGTGTTTCCTTTAGATCAGTCATTCTTAATAACTGATACTTATCAAAATCAACTGGAGTGATTTTCCAAAATACACAAACCTAGTACTTCTCCCAGATCTACAGACTCATATCCTCCATGGCGAGGCTCAACACTTATATCTCAAAACGTTCCTATGATGTTTATGTGCGCGCACCCCTAACTATAATTACCATTCCATACAGCAGTCACTACATTTGAAAAGAATTATAGGTACCCCTCATTTTATTGTGCTTTGCTTATTGTGATTCACAGGTATTGTGTTACTAGTATTTACAAATTAAGGTTTGTGGCAATCCTGCATAGAGTGAGTCTTTGAGCACCATTTTTCCAACAGTATGTGCTCACTTTGTGTCTCTGGGTCACATATTGGTAATTCTTGCAGTATTTCAAACTTTTTCATTATTATTATGTCTGTTAATCTGTGCCCTTTGCTGTCACTATGTAATTGTTTTGGGGTGCCACATACTGTGCCCATATAAGACAGTGAACCTAAGTGACAAAAATGTGTGCTCCGACTTCCCACCAACGGGCCATTCCCATCTCTCTCTTTCTCATCACGCCTCCCTGTTCCCTGAGACACAAGAGTAAACCTGAGACAGGCTGAAAGCTGGGCCTCTTGCACCAAACTGCCAAGTTGTCAATGCAAAGGAAAAGTCCTTGAAGGAAATTAAAAGTGCTATTCCAGTGAACACACAGATGATAAAGCAAAAAAGTCTTATTGCTGTTATGATGAAAGTTTTAGTGATTTTGAAAGAAGATCAAACCAGCCACATTTCCTTAAGCCGAAGCCTTACCCAGAGCTTTACTCTCTTCAATCCTATGAAGGCTGAGAGAGTTAAGGAAGCAACAGAATACAAGTTGGAAGCAAGGTTGGTTCATGAGGTGGAAGGAAAGACACCATCCCCATAACATGAAAATGCAAGCTGAAGCAGCAAGTGCTGATGTAGAAGCTGTAGCAAGTTATCCAGAAGACCTAGCTAAGATCACTGATGAAGGTGGCTAACTGAACAACTGGTTTTCAATGTAGATGAAACAGCCTTCTCTTGGAAGAAGATGTCATCTAGGACTTGCATATCTAGAGAGCAGAAGTCAACATCTGGCTTCCAAAGCTTCAAAGGACAGGCTGACTCTCTTGTAAGGGGCTAATGCAGCTGGTGTCTTGAAGTTAAGCCAATGCTCATTTAGCATTCCAAAAATGTAGGGCCCTTAGGAATTATGCCAAATCTACTCTGCCTGTGCTCTGTAAATGAAACAACAGAGCCTGAATGACAGTACATCTCTTTATTGCATGCTTTACTGAATATTTTAAGTTCACTGTTGAGATCTACTGCTCAGAAAAAGTTTCCTTTCAAATACTACTGCTCATTAACAATGCATCTGGTCATCCAGATCTGTGATCGAGAGGTACAAGGAGGTTAATGTTGTTTTCATGCCTGTTAACACATCCATTCCACAGCCTGTGGATAAAGGAGTCATTTCGACTTTCAAGTCTTATTTAAGAGAGAGATTTCATAAGGCCATAGCTGCCATAAATAATGATTCCCCTGATAGATATTTACAAAGTAAATTACAAACCTTCTAGGTTGGGCACAGTGACTCACACCTATAATCCTAGCAGTCTGGGAGGCTGAGGCAGGAGAATCACTTGAGCTCAGCAGTTGGAAACCAGCCTAACAGTGAGTACCCGTCTCTACTAAAAATAGAAAAAATTAGCTGGGCATGGTGGTGAGCACCTGTAGTCCCAGCTACTCCAGAGGCTGAAGCAGGAGGATCACTGGAGCCCAGGAGTTTGAGGTTGCTGTGAGCTATGATGATGCCACTGCACTCCAGCCTAGGCAACACAGTGGGACTCTATCTCAAAAAAAAAAAAAAAAAAAACCAACCTTCTAAAAAGGATTCACAATTCTGTGCCATTAAGAACATTAGTGATTCGTAGGAAGAGGTCAAAATATCAACATTAACAGGAGTTTGGAAGTTGATTCTAACCCTCATGGATGACTCTGAGGGGGGTTCAAGACTGCAGTGGAGGAAGTAACTGCAAATGTGGTGGAAATAATGGATGAGTTGCTTCTTATGGATGAGCAAAGAAAGTGGTTTACTGAGACAGAATCTACTCCCGAAGATGCTGTGAACATCACTGAAATGACAACAAAGGATTTAGAATATTCTATAAACTTAGTTGATACAGCAGCAACAGGTTGTAAGAGGATTAGCTCCAATTCTGAAAGAAGTTACACCATGGGTAAAACACTATCAAACAGGATCTCATGATACAGAGAATTCTTTCATGAAAGAGTCAATCAATATGACAGACTTCACTGTTGTCTTGTTTTAAGAAATTGTGACAGCCACCCCAACCTTCAGTAACCACCACCCTATTTACTCAGCAGCCATCAAGAGGCAAGATCCTTCACCAGCAAAGAAAAAATGACTACTCAATGAAGGTTCAGATGACCATTAGCATTGTTTAGCACTAAAGTATTTTTAAATTAAGGTATGTATATTGTTTTTTTAGCCATAATGCTATCACATACTTAACAGACTACAGTATAGTATAAACATAACTTTTATATGCACTGCACTGAGAAGCAAAAAAATTTGTGTGACTTGCTTTATGGGGGTGATCTGACAACTAAACTCACAATATCTCTGAGGTATGCCTGTACTTACTTGTTACAATTCCAGCCAAAGCAAAAACAAACTGATTTTCATCCGAATCGAGCTCCTTAACATCACCATCTAGTGACTTCACAAAACTCTCCATTGTTTGACCAGTGATGTTGAAAAACTTCAAAGCTTTATCCTGAAAGTTTAGAAATGAAAGTGTCACACTTTTTCACAGATACCAGCATGAAAACATTTTAAAAGTGCAGGATATAGAGGAAAGACTCTGATTTTAATTATAAAAGCAATATTTTAAAATCTATTCCTTCATTAAAAGTTCCCTTTAAGGTTGAGCATGATAGCTCATGCCTGTAATCCCAGCACCCGGGCTCAAGCAACCCTCCCGCCTCAGCCTGCCAAGTAGCTGGGATTACAGGTATGAGCCACTGTACCCAGCTTAGCACAACTTTTTTCAAAAAAAAGTCTTAACCGAAACCTCAACATGTAAAAGAGATAAAGACTGACTCCTCTGGCAGTTTAAATCTTCATTACTTGGCAAAAAATATTTGTAAATTTGAAGAACCTTTGTATTATAATACTTTCTAATACTTTCTTTGGAGGGCCAGGGTTCTGAAGAGTAATTTAAAAACCAATACACATTTTAACACAGTAAAAAAAAGTTTTTTTAAAAACAATGCATTTACAAATGGTAAGAGGGAACTTCATGGGCAATAGAAATATTCTAAAACCAGATTGTGGTGATGGATATGCAACTCTAGAAATTTGCTAAAAACCATGAAATTATATACTTACAACTTTATGGTATATAAATTATACCTCAATTAAAGCTCGACAAACTTTTCTAACCACACATTGTCTGTCTACCTAAAGTCAAACGCAACTGCTATTTCTACAAGAGCTAAGTATTTATCACTGGGTCCTGCCACACATCCGCCTCTCCACTGTTATTTCCATTCACAACCACACCCTCCTACCACAGTCAAACCCGATCTTCTCTGGCCCCTCTTGTCCCCTCAGCTGCCAGCTCCCACCACATCTTCATCCACCCCCACGACTCATATGCATTCCTTCCTTCCCATGTCCCTGCGGAGCCAGGCTCACTCCAGCCTCAACTACTAGAATGGCCCCTAACTAGTCTTCCTATCTACACTGAGGGCCCACAACTCCCACCATCTAATCCATCCTTACTACTAGGTTAATCTTCCTAAAATTCTGCTCTTAGCCTAACACTCCTTTACTTAAAAATCCTTAAGGAATCTAGTCCTACCACCTATAGGATAAAATCATCAACCTGGTATTTAAGGTCTCAAAATCACATTCCAACCTACCTTTCCAGCCTTATCTTCCCACTACTTTATTACACTAACTCTCCATTGTGTCAACTGAGTGTCCCAGAACTAACTTTACACTTCTCATCTGATGCCTCTGGTTGTGCTGTTTGTGTTCTTGAGCCACTGTCCCATTTTCTGCCATTTCTACCTATTCATCAAGGCCTATTTCAAATCCGTCCTCTTCTGTGAAGTTCCCTGATCCACACATGCATGCGTGTGCGTGCACACACACTAACAATTGCCCCTTGAACAAGACGGGTTTGAACTGCTCAACTGTGCAGGTCCACTTACATGTGGATTTTTTTCAACAAAAGTTACATAGCACGTGTCTGCCTCCCTTCCGCTTCCTCCACCTCTGCCACCCCAAGACAGCACCACCAACCTCTCCTCTTTCTCTTCCTCCTCAGCCCACTGAA
The DNA here is from genome assembly GCA_008750895.1 of Mirza zaza. NCBI lineage: Eukaryota > Metazoa > Chordata > Mammalia > Primates > Cheirogaleidae > Mirza > Mirza zaza. Next base: position 22,972 of record VSMD01108629.1, read on the forward strand.
TGTGAAGATGACAAGGATGAAGACCTTTATGATGGTCCACTTCCATTTAATGAATAGTAAATATATTTTCTCTTCCTTATGATTTTCTTAATAATATTTTGTCTCCAGCTTACTTTATTGTAAAAACACAGTATATGATACATGTAACATACAGAATATGTGTCAGTCAACTGTTTTATGTTATCAGTAATGCTGCTGATCAACAGTTGGATATTGGTAGTTAAGTTTCTGGTGAGTCAAAAGTTATACACAGATGTTCAACTGTGCAAGAGACTGGTGCCCCTAACCCTGCACTGTGCAAAAGTCTACTGTATATATACACACACAAACACACACCTACACATATGTATATATGTTTAATAACATATAACATTCAATACATTTATTATATAACCATGAAATAATACATATAAAAGCACTTTAAACCTTCTTAAACTCATATACATGTAAAGTAGTAATTCTGAAGTGGTAATATCCACATATACCACACAGGTTTCTAGAGAGAAGGGAATCTCATTTCATCCATTTTACATGCCCCCAAGAGTACCAGCTTTACAATGGACCATACGTAGCAGGTATTCAATAATTATCTGATGAATGAACAGAAGCAAATGGACAGGCAGGCGTGGTGGTTCATGCCTATAATACCAACACTTTGGGAAGCCAAGGCAGGAGGATCACTTGAGGCCAGGAGTTGGAGACTAGCCTAGGCAACACAGTGAGACCCTATCTCTACAAAAAAATTAAAAATTAACCAGGCATGGTGGCGCACACCTGTAGTCCCATCTACTCAAGAGACTGAGGCAGGAGGATCACTTGAACCCAGGAGTTTGAGGCCGCAATGAGTTATGATCAGGCCACTGTACTCCATCCTGGGCAACAAAGCAAGATCCCATCTCTTAAAAAAAATGGACAGAAAGACATGAATTCAGTCTCTAAATGCCTAAACAGACAGGCTACATCCTCTAAGTTACACAGCACTGATCAACAATATCTAGACCACCCGTCAGTCATGCTTACTCCTCCCAAAATGGCTTTGACGACTTCCTCGCTGCTGGAGACACCCCACAAGAGGGTACATGCTGCCGCTCCCATTTCTGTACAATACTCTGCCTGCTGCAGGAGTTGCTGCTTTGCTTCATTCAGCTGCTGTCGAAGAGCCAGTTTCTCCTGAAACCAAAACAAAATCAGAAAAATTAATAGCATTCAATCTTGAAATATCTCTATTACATTCTTCTTTCACAAAGGTATTTATTAAAGAAATGTATACAGAATTATAAAAAACAGTTACAAATGAAAACTAGTCCTGAGAGAGCTATAATCCATACTTAAAAAATAAAATTCAGAAGAAAATTTTCACTCTTAGAAAAGAACATACTATTGCATTATGGTTTATAAATAGCCACAAAGATCTGAATTCATCTGCGTGAAAACACAAGATATCTCAAGTCCCAAGTGGCTATACCCAGCACCAGTACCAACTGGGACTCCTCAATGAAGTAACAACCTAACCTGGCATCCACACACAGAGCAACATTTCTAATAAGGAGCTGCTGCCTCCAAATGGCACACTCCATTGTAAGCAACACCATCTGCCAGAGGCAGACACCAAATAAAAGGCACTTGGACGCCCAATAATATTTGAGGGAAAGAAGGACTGTAGAAAGACTCAGTCTCTGTAAATACATCCTTAAATGCTCATGAGAATATTGCCATAGGTGCTAGTAAATATGAAATACACATCTATGAGCTAAACAAGGAAGGAAAACCAGAACTAAGACCAGGTAGCAGAGATGGGACCAGGCATGGAGGGAATGTGAAGACAGGCCTCCTCGACGTGCCCAGCACATGGAGCCAGTGCCAGAGTAACGACAACGGAGGCCAAAAACAGGCTCTTACTCTCCCACCAACAGCGTCTGAGAACACCTGAAGCCAGGCAGGTCTCTGCCAGGGAGTTCTTCACAAGAGACACAGGGAACTGCCCTCCTCGTGGCCGCTCTGACCACACAAGCACACCTCAAAGACTGACCTTCTGGTGGGCCTAGTGTGACGTGGGGCTTCCTGCCCTCCCCGAGCACAGCACCAGCATCACTCCTATGACCTGACAGTCCTTCAAAGGTCTCCGCATTTCCTGACTTAATAAGCAAAAAACTGAAAAATATAAAAACCTAGTTTAATCCATTTATACCAAATATAATTAGGTAAGTAAACCATACTGTTGAAGTACATTAAATGTTTTAGATGGCTCTTTTAGAGAGGTGAGTACAGGATAATTAAAGTAGAGGGGGCTTTTCACTTGGGGGAAAAGGGAATTTTGGGGCCAGGCATCAAACTTTGTTGCCCTATAAATTGATGCAGGTTGGCCCACTCACATTTACCTGGAAACAGAGATTTGGTATACAGAGCCTTATATACACCCATACATATACGCACACACTTAAGGAGAAAAATGGTCATTGAGCCTATGACACATGCTAATACTGACCCATGTGATTTATAAACTCTGGGTTTTTAATGTCTGACTTCATCATAACAACAATGTGGATTCCAAATTTGTCCTTCAGGTGTATGTAGCAGAATTGACTCAAGTCATGGTGACACATGGAAAAATTGTATCACAACATTTGTTTTTGAAATTCTAGCCAGCTCTTCTCTCAACTAAAGCAGTCTGCACTCCAATTAATCTAGGTATGGTGGTTCTTCTACAAGATCATAAAAGAACTGCTGAGAATGACTAGGCTAGGGTGGGTGTGGTGGCTCACACCTGTAATCCTAGCACTCTGGGAGGCTGAGGTGGGAGGGTCCTTTGAGCTCAGGAGTTCGAGACCAGCCTGAGCATGAGTGAGACCCGGTCTCTACTAAAAATAGAAAAAATCAGCCAGGCATAGTGGCACATGCATGTAGTCCCAGCTACTTGGGAGGCTGAGGCAGAAGGATTGCTTGAGCCCAGGAGTTTGAAGTTGCTATGAGTTAGGCGGACCCCACGGCACTCTAGCTGGGGCAACAGAGTGAGACTCTGTCTCAAAAAAAAAAAAAGAATGACCAGGCTAGACTTCCCTCACTATCATCACATTTCATAGTTGCAGGAGAATGTGTCCCAATACAGAGCTGCACACACAGAACAATATCAAAAGAAACTCAGAGAAAACTATTCCATTCCCAATAACATCAAAAATAAGAAAATAAGAATGACTTAAGGATTGTAAGACCAATAAAGTGAAAACTATAAAGTATTAGTGAGGGAAAGTGGAAAAAAATCTATTTAAATGGAGAGCTATGCCATGTTCATAGATTGGAGGGCTCAATATTAGTAAGACAGCAATTCTCCCCAAATTGATCTACAGATTCAACACAATCCCTGTCAAAATCTCAGCAGGATTTTTTGTATACAGTGAAATCTGATTCTAAAATCCATACGGAAATGCAAAAGACTCCAACTATCCAAAAAATTGTTTGGAAAGGAAAAACACTATTAGAGGACTAACACTACCTGATTTAAAAAAAATACTATAAAGCTACAAAAATCAAACCAGCATAGTATTGGCATAAGGACGAGCATATAGATCAGTGAAACATTGATATTTATATCAATCAATTTTTAACAAAGGTGCCAAGGCAATTCAATGGAAAAAAGACAGTCTTTTCAACAATTGATGTTAAAACAACTATTCATATGCAAAAAAATTAATTCAAACTGAATCACAGACCTAAATGTAAACTTCTCAAAGAAAATATTTGTGACTATGGACCTAGGCAAATATTTCTCAGATACCAAACAAAATCATGATCTGTTAAAAAAAATAATAAAATGAACTCCATCAAAATGTAAAACTTTTACTCTTCAAAAAAAACACCATTAAGAAAGTGAAAAAACAATCCACAGACCAATAGAAACTATTTCTAAATCATCCAAAAAAGGACTTGTATCTAGATTAAAGAATCTTACAAGTCAATAATAAGACAAACCCAATTAAAAATAGACAAAAGACATGAGTAGACATTTAACCAAAGAAAACATATGAATGAATAAATACAAGAAACAATGCTCAACTTAATAAGTCATGGGGAAAACGCAAACTAAAACCACAATGAGATGCCATTACACATGCACCAAAATGACTATAGTCTAAAGGACTCTGAAAGCAGTGTTCACAAGAATACAGAAAAAGTGGGACCATCATATACTGCTGGGTATTATGTTATTAAATATGAAAAATCCAATTTCCTTAAGTACTAAGTTTGACAGTTGTCAATGTCAGTCACTGACATTTCACTTTGATACTTTTTGTTTAATTATCAAGGTACATGCTCAGTCTTTCAAACGTACCTTTTGTCTTGTGATTATCTTTCAAATTTTTTTAGACCAATTTTTGTGAAATCATGGATAAGTCAAAAATTCGTGTTATTTTCAAATATGAATTCTGTCATGGAACTAATGCAGACCAAGACGGCTCGAAATATCATCAAAGTGTTTGGGAAGGATGTGGCTAATGAACACGCAGTACATGGATAGTTTGAGAAGTTCCGTTCTGGTGATTTTAATCTTGAAAATGAGCCATGTGGGCAACCTGAGACCAAGGTAGATAATGATGAGCTGAAAGCTGTGGTGGAAGCAAATCTATATCAACCTCCATGTGAATTAGCAGCAAGGTTTGATGTTACTATTCCAACAATATTGGACCGTTTGAAACAAACTGGCAAGGTAAAGAAGCTGGATAGATGGGTTCCGCGTGAATTAAATGAGTATAAGAAGAGAAATTGTCTTGAAGCTTGCATGTTTTTGCTGTCACAACATAAAGGCAAACCATTTCTACATCATATCGTGATGTGTGCTGAAAAATGGATTCTTGTTGACAATCATAAGCATTCGGCATAATGGCTGGATAAAGATGAAGTGCTAAAACACAGTCTAAACCCAAATATTCCCCATCAAAAAAAGCTAATGGTGTGTGTTTGGTGGTCCAGTGCTGGTATTATCCACTACAGCTTCATGAAACCTAGTCACTCAACTACAGCACGTGTCTACTGCAACCAACTGGACACAATGATGAGGCTGTTTGCAATTAAGCAGCCGAGATTGGCCAATAGCACAGGCCAATCCTCTTGCAGGACAAAGCTGGACCACATGTTGCACAAACAACGCTGCTCAAACTATAGAAGGTGGACTTGGAAACTCTGTCATCCACCATATTCACCAGACGTTACACCAACTGACTACCACTTCCTTCCAGGTTTTGGACCACTTCTTGCAAGGAAAAATATTCAATTCACAATAAGCTCTGGAAAATACCTTTCACAACTCCATCACCACTGGCTCTCCAGGTTTCTCAGTTGCTGGTATAAACAAGCTACCCTTAAGATGGCAAAATTGTGTTGACGGTTTAGGCACATACTTTGATTAATTGTACCGTTTCTTGTTGGAGACATAATAAACTACATTTTGGATTCAAAATCAGACATTTCATATTTAATGAACTACTAGACTGTAGAATGGTATTCTAACTCCAAAAAAACACTTTGGCAGTTTTTCAGAAAGCTAACCATATACTCACTATACAACCTAGCAATTTCACTCCTTGATATCTCCCCAAGAAAAGTAAAAACATATGTCCAAACAAAAACTTGTACATGAATGTTTATAGTGGCATTATTCATAAGATTCAAAAACTGGAAACAATCTAAATGTCCATCAAGCAGTGAATAAAGAAAATGTGATATACCTATACAAAGGAATATTACTTTGCAATAAAAAGAAACAATTGATGTATGCTATAACATGAATGAACCTTTGAAACATTATGCCAGACACAAAAGACTACATATTATATGATTCTATTCCTAAAAAATATTCAGAAAAGACAAAAAGATGGAAACTAGATCGGTGGTTGCCTAAGTTATTTACACTATGCCATTTTTATGACATTCTTGAAATGACAAAATTAGAGAGATGGAGACTACATTAGCAATTGCCAGGACCGAGGCATAGTAAAGATATCTATCAACATAGTAAAGATATTTATTCTCCACAAACTGATCTACAGATATGCCACAATTCCTATTAAGATCCCAGCAAGGTTTTTTATAGAATAGATAATCTTATTCTAAAATTTATGTAGAAAAGCAAAGGACCCAGAATACCTAAAACAACTTTGAAAAAGAGCAATAGAATGGTAAGAACCCAATGCTAAGGAGCTTACTATGCAACTACAGTAACCAAGACAGTATGATACTGATGGAAGAACAGTGGCTATAAAGGGGCAAAAGGGCAGGGACTAATTGCAAACATATATGTGATGGAAATGTTCTAAAAACTGGACAAAATCGAACACTCGCTCATGATTTTAAAAAGTTCTCAGCAGACTGGAAGAGAGGAGAACTTCCTCAATTTTATAAAAAGCATCTACAAAAAACCTACAGCTAAAATCATACTTAATGCTAACAGACTGAATAATTTCCCATGAGATCAAGAACAAGGCATCACTGTTATTCAACATAGTGCTAGAAGTTCTAGCCAATGCAAGGCAGCAAGAGAAAGAAATAAAAGGAATACAAAGCAGAAGAAAAAACTAGAATTGTCCCTATCTGCAGATGACATGATTGTCCATGTAAAAAATCTCAAGGAATCTGTAAAAGAACTCCTAGAACTCATAAGTGAGTTCAGCAAGGTCAGATGATACAAAATAAACACACAAAAAAATCGCATTTATATGTACTAACGAAAAAGTGGATACCAAAATTAAAAACACAGTACCATTTACAGTTACTCCAAAGAAAATTAAATACTTAGGTTAAAATCTAACACAACATGTATAGGATCTATATGATGAAAATTGAAAACAGCTGATGAGAAAAGTTAAAGACAACCTAAATAAACAGAGAAACATGCTGTGTTTATGAACTGAAAGATTCAATATAGTAAAGATACTTATTCTCCACAAATTGATCTACAGATATGCCACAATTCCTATTAAGATCCCGGCAAGATTTTTTGTAGACATAGACAATCTTATTCTAAAATTTATGTAGAAAAGCAAAGGACCCAGAATACTTAAAACAACTTTGAAAAAGAGCAATAGAATGGTAAGAATCATTTTACCCAATGCTAAGGAGCTTACTATGCAGCTACAGTAACCAAGACAGTATGATACTAGTGGAAGAACAGATCAATAAACCAGAGTAGAGAACCTAGAAGAGACAGAGGCCAATATGCTCAGCTAATTTTTGACGAAGGTACAAAAGCAATCCAATGAAGGAAACAGTCTTTTCAACAAATAGTGCTGGAACAATGGATGACAATAGGCAAAAAAAAAGTTAACCTGGACCTAACCCTCACAACTTACACAAAATTAACTCAAAATGGACTACAGACTTAAATGTAAAACTATAAAACTTTTAGGGGAAAAAAAAAATAGGACAAAATCCTTGGGACACAGGACTAAGGTGAAAAGTTCTTAGACATAACACCAAGAGGATAATCTATAAAACGAAAAAAATCAAGAAATTAGACATCATCAAAATTAAAAACTTTTGCTCTGTGAAAGAACCTGTGAAGATTTAAAACTAGCTACAAACTGAGATAGATTATTTGCAAAACACATATCCAACAAAAGACTTGTATCTAGAATATACCAAGAACTCAAACTCAAAAGTAAAAAAGAAAAATCCAATTAGAACATGAGTAAAAGACATGAACATACATTTCACAAAAGATGATACACAGACAAAAAATAAGGACATGAAAAGATGTTCAACATCATTAGCCATCAGGGAAACGCAAGCAAATTAAAACTGCAACACACCTACCAGAATGCCTAAAATAAATAGTAGTGATAATATCAAATACTGGTTAGGCTGTGGAGCAAGTGGATCACTCACACATTGCTGGTGGGAATGTAAAATGGTACAGCCATTCTGGAAAACAACTTGGCAATTTCTTACAAAACTATTAAATAAAAATGCACTTACCAGACCACCCAGTAATTGTACCCTCAGGGATTTATCCCAGAGAAATGAAAACATACATTCACACAAAAGCTATTCACAGATATTCACAGCACCTTTCTCAGTAATAGCAAAAAACTACAATCCAAATGTCTTTCAATGGGATAATGATTAAACAAAATGTGATGTTATCCACGCCATGGAATACTGTGCAGCAATAAAAAGGAACAAACTACTCATATATGCAACAATTTGGATGGATCTGAACGAAAAAAGTTGATCTCAAAAGGTTATTTACTGTATTCCATCTTTATGACATTCTTAAAATAACAAAATCAGGGAAATGGAAACTAAATTAGCTATTATTGCCAGGGCCTAGGCATAGGGAACAGGTGGGTGTGGCTGTAAAGGGACAGCAGAAGGGAGCCCTGTGGTGCTGGAACAGTCCTGTATCTCAAGTGCAGTGGTGGTTATTTCAATCTACGAATGTCATAAATGGCACAAAACTCTGCACACACACACACACGAGTACATACAAGACTGGTGAAACTAGAATAATCTCTGTGGATTGTAGCAATGCCAATTTCCTAGTCTTTACCTTGTGCTACAGTTATGCAAGATGTCACCAGTGAGGAAAACTGGGTGGAGGGTACAGGGAACTTCTCTGGACTTTTTGCAACTTCCTATGCATCTGTAAGTACTTCCCAAAAATGTTTAACTAAAAAATAAACTGGATCAGGATGGTAATTGTACTATATGAATTTACTGAAAATTATCAAACTATATACTTTTATAATAGAAGTATTGTGTTATATATGTACCCCAATAGAGCTGTTTCAAAGAAACAATAATCAAACCCTGATATATTTCCCTAAAGTGAATGCTCATATGCAATAGGCTGATAAGCACAAAACTTTCAAGATTCCTTCAAGTCTTTCTGAAGTTCATTTTTTATTTTAGCTGAATTATACTACTAATATACGTTAGTTTTTCTTTAGAAAGTTTCTTGAAATATTGTACTAATGCTTACTTCCTTTTATTATCTTAAAAGTAGCAGGTCTTTCCTAACAAATTAAAAATACAGATAAAAGGCATCATATGTAACCAAAATGTTTGTACCCCCATATTCTGAAATTTAAAAAAAAGAAAATTGAAAAATACTCAAAAAAAAGAGTACCAACATTAAAATTTGCATATTTACAATTTTCAAATAAAGCAACTCTCTAACTTACAAAAAATATGGGTAACAAAAAAACAGCAGTCCATATTTCAGTTAGTTTATTGACTATGAAAGGTGCGTGCCGTAAGAAAACAACATGTGGAGAGATGGAAACCATAGTAAGCAACTGAGATGCCTTCTCCTCAGAGAGGAAACAGTTTGACTCTGCACATCATCTGTAACAATTTCACACACTTAGGAAAGCCACTAAATAAGCTCCTCAAGCAGATACTTCATGAAAAGCCATATCTAACCTTAAAGTAACAGCACAGTCCTTCAAAAGTAATTCAATATGCTCCAACGGCTGCACCTACACCACGAAGCTGGGACCTTTTCCTTTAGTGTTCAAAGGCTGCTATTGTCAGAACTCCTGCCTGGCCAGCCTCCTGACATCATCAACAGATATCAAGTCCCAACATGCCCGCTGTACTGACCCAGGCAATCCCTGCAGAGGAAACATCCCCACCCAGGCCAGGAACAAAGCCTTCCCTGTTCCAGCATCCTTTCTTTAGGGGTTCAGGAGCTACTGCTCACACAGCACACTTTATGATTTTGAATCCACACCTTGTTTCTGACTGGTTCTTACATACTGGATTCAGCAACTTCTGTCTTTTCCTAATTATTTTTACTCATAAGGAGGTACTTACTAACAATAATCTAATTTAGGATCCTAGTCCCTGAATTCTTTCCTGGTTCCTCAACTCTAAAATAAGCTTCCAGAGTCCTGCCTTAGTCCTGTCTAAGGATCATACAGGCCTGGACAGAGACCACAGAAAAGGCAGCTGCCAGAAGAGAAATGGCCCTGTCATAGCAAACCTGCAGGGTTCCCATCTGTATTAAACTGGCAGGACTATGCAACAGGAAAATTAACTGGGAAATGGGAAGAAGTTAAAATATTCCCACATTTTAACTAAATCAAAGTACCAGGGAAATACCACCCTGGTGATTTGAAACTATTAGTACTTTGCCACGGCTATTTCATTCTTCTACACTGGCATTTACTGGGATGGCTTATTTCTAAGCATAACATGCAAAGTGCCTGCAAAACATGCATTTTTACCATGTATATCAATTTTTTAAAAAAGAAATTCTAAGATTCTGCTCAATTTAACCTTCAACCTTAACAAAGATATCTCAGCAATTTAAGGAAGGACTGGACCAACGAATTACATTTCTAACATTTATCCATTCCTTCTTGCCTGTTTGTCAACTTCTTTCAGATGATGAAAGAAGATTTAGACCCAGACAAACTAACCAGACTGCTGTCCTTTTATTATGGTTGAAATAAAATATGACAAAAGTTAAATTTCAAATTAAATATATGGTGTTTAACCTAACTCAGATTTAAGAATGAAACTCTTTCCAACCTTTTTCTACTTGCTCAATATTAAAATATGTGCAAAATCTAACAGTTATGGAAAACCTCTACTGCAACCACAAACTTTCAGAATTCCTTTACATGAGGTGGAATGAAACACAGTTTAGCACACAGGCAGTGTAGACTTGGATCCGCAACGTAAACCTCGTGGCTAGTAGCACGTGCTGATACACCTGTGTTGGGAGAAGCACTAAGCTGCACAGACAGCTGCTTGCCACTTGCCAGCACACAGTGAATAGTCAATACATACCAGCTACTGTTATTAGGACCATTGTTTTATTAAAAAATAAAAAGACATTCAAACCCCAAATTTTACAAGAAGTGGCAGAATAGTTCTAGCTTTATAGAACTGGAAATATTAGGTCATTAAGTATGAAATGTCCAATTTCCTTAAGTAGTCAGTTTGACAGTTGTTATCTGACATTTCACTTTGACACCTCTTGGAGGTTTTTTTCCCCTGTTGTGAAGGCAAATCCTCAGTCTTTCAAACACAGTTTGACTTGTGATTATCTTTCAAATTTTTTTAGAGTAATTTTTGTGACACCATGGATAGCTCAAAAATTCATGTTATTTTTTAATATAAGATCCATCACAGAACTAATGCAGTGCAGACAGCTGAAAATATCATCGAAGTTGTTTGGGAAAGATGTGGCTAACGAATGCACAGTACATCGATGGTCTGAGAAGTTCCATTCTGGTGATTTTAATTTTGAAAGCGAATCATATGGGTGACCTGAGACCAAGGTGGATAATAATGAGCTGAAAGCTATAGTGGAAGCAAATCCATCTCAACCTATATTTGACATTACTATTCCAACAATATTGGAACATTTTGAAACAAACTGGCAAGGTAAAGAAGCTGGATTGATGGGTTCTGCATGAATTAAATAAGCTCGTCTCAAAGCTTGTCTTTCTTTGCTGTCACGACATAAAGGCAAACAATTTCTAGTTATGTATGATGAAAAATGGATTCTTTTTAACTGCAAGCATTCAGCACAATGGCTGGATAACAAGGAAGTGTCAAAACACAGTCCAAAACTGAATATTCACCAGAAAAAAAGATAATGGTGTCTATTAGGTGGTCCAGCACTGGCATTATCCACTACAGCTTCATGAAACCTGGTCAATCGATTACAATGGATGTCTACTGCAACCAGCTGGAGAAATAATGAGGGTGCTTGCGATTAAGCAGACTGGTCAATAGAGACAGGCTAATCCTCTTGCAATGTCGCAAAAAACAACGCTGCTTAAACTAGAGAGGCTAGAATTGGAAACTCTGTCATCCACCATATTCACCAGACCTTGCACCAACTACCACTTCTTCCAGGCTTTGGACCACTTCATGCAAGGAAAAATATTCAATTCGCAACAAGCTGTGGAAAACGCCTTTTGCGATTTCATCACCACTCACTCTCCAGGCTTCTCTGCTGCTGACATAAACAAGCTACCATTAAGAAGGCAAAACTGTGTCGATAGTTTAGCTGCATACTTGGATTAATTGTACTGCTTCTCGTTTGAGATGTAATAAACTTTTGATTTGAAATCGGACATTTCATATTTAATGACATAATTTATGCCATAAAAAGGAAAAATATGTAAGTTTTAAGAAATATTAGTCTCTCCTAATATTAAAATAAAACTGGTTACACTTCTAAAATATCAGTAAATAACCCCCAAATTGCAAATGCTTCTGATTTAATATATCCCCATTCATAAGTCATTATATGCATATTTTTTCCTGAGATTCTTATTACTAAGGTTTTTCCCCACCAAAACTCATGTTGAAATTTGATGCCCAATGGGGCACTGTCAGGAGGTGGACCTGGTGGGAGGTGTTTGGGTATGAGGGTGGATCCATCATGAATAGATTAATGCCCCTCCCCATGGGGGTAAGTGACTTCTGGCTCCTACAGGAATAGACTAGGTCCTAAGAGAGAGGATTGTTAAAAAGAATCTGGCTTCCTTGGTTTCTCTCTTGTTTTCTCTCTGGCCATGTGATCTCTTTGCACACACTCACCCCCCTTACACTTTCTGCCAGGAGTTGAAACATCCTGAGGGCCTAACCAGGTACAGCTGGCCAATCTTGAACCTTCTAGCCTCCAGAATCATGAGCCAAACACAACTCCTTTCTTTATGAATTACCCAGCCTCAGGTATTGTTATAGCAACACAAAATAAACTAAGACAATATGAACCTCTATGCTTTAGAGCAAACTTTTAAACATAAAAATTAAAAGGCACCAAGTGAATGGTCATAACATGCTAAATGGTCATAAAATCCAGGTGTGATGACGTGCAGCTGTGGTCCCAGCTACTTGGGAGGCAGAGGCAGGAGGATCCCTAGAGCCCAGGAGTTCAAGACTAGCCTGGGCAATATAACAAGACCACATCTCTTAAAATAAAATCATCCAACTGTTCACCCTACCGTCCAACCCACTCAGACTACTTACATTTAAAAATACAATCTCTTGAGGATTAAGGACAAAAAACTAAGACCCATGCTCGCTTTAGCAGCACATATACTAAAATTGGGATGATACAGAGAAGATTAGCATGGCCCATGAAAAAATCAAAAAATAAAAAAAATAAGAAAAAATTAAGACCCACCCCTTGTACAAGTTACAAGCCAACCCTACTTTCTGGCATTGTCAGAGCCTATCCTTGAGCATAGTACCTTTTTTTCTCTCATGCTGTCAGCCTGCACGGTTTCCAGGCGAGATTTAAAGTGTTCACAATCCATTTTCAGCTGCTCTAATTCTTGCTCTTTCCTTTCCAGGTCTAGAAAAAAAAGACATAAAAATATTCAAGATATTTCAAATCACTAATCTCTCCTAAGCACCTATTTTGCCCGATCTTCTTGTAGTAAAACCTGTACTGATTTCTTAGGTGGTTAACATTTGCATTTCTGATTTCTAACTGGTCCTTGAATAACCAATATTGTAAAAGTCTAGTTTTTTAAGATCTTATCAGTTTCTGGCCCACAGCAGAAAGGACTTTTTTTGGTTGTTTTCTGTTTAGTTCTTAAGGCCTCATTTTACTGCCAGACTTGTACTCAAGGCTTCAAGAAAATGTGTTACTTAAAGGACCGAAGGCAGAGCTGAGAAGCCTGACTATCTCATGGCATAGGCTTGTATCTGCTCCATAAAAAGCAGAAGGCAGCTCTGTGAGTAGATAGTGCCAGCACAGGCTGGTTCACAAAGCTAGTCTCACCAACTGGCAGACTGACTCAGTGGGAACAACTGCAGTAGTAGTCAGTCAATGGAGGAGGGAAAGCGGCAGTGTTCAGACAAGAAAATGCTACAGTGCAAGGGTGGGAACTACACAATACTTCCTCTCCACCAGACTCATTTGGTTAATGAGTCCAATGACCCACAAAAATCCCAAAAGAAATCCACATCAATAAATTAACCAAAAGTATTACCAACTTTAAATTAAAAATATCATGTTGCAGAAATACATTCAAAAAATCAAATACACAATTCAAATTTTTTTAAGTGCTTGATCTCATCAAGGGCTGAGAACTCATCAATTTTTATGCCAACACATACCAAGATTTGAGGGTGCTAAGAGCTAATGGTATAACTTTTCTGATTAAAGTAGCAATGCTTTAGAACCACGATTCTCAAATTTTAGTGTAAATCAGTATCACCCAGAGAAATTGATAAAACAGTCTGTTAGGCCCCGTGCCACGAGTTTGATTTAGTAGGTCGGGGGTGGGCCTAAGAATGTACATTTCTAACAAGTTTTCAGGTGAGGCTGATGCTGCTTGTCTGAGCCCACACTTTCAGAAATGCTTCAGGGCAATAGTCTGGTCTCTCATCACTAACAAAATGAAATGAACATACAACACACAATCAGCACAGCAAATGAGGGAACCCAGCCAAAGGAATGTGAAAGAGTAAAAAAAAAAAGGGGGGGGGGGCTTGATGAGTGCAAGAGCCTCAAAGAGCCAGAGGCCTGGAAATAGAACATTACTCCACCCTCGCGGAGAAAACGCTCACAGACACTCCTCTACTTAAATTGAAAAAAAAAAGGGTGGGGGTGGGGCTTTAGAACCCTGGGTCCAAGAGGGCAAGGGAAGCTCCAAGAAACTTGTGAGGACTGCCTAAAACTACATGAGTATCCCAAAAGCTCTGGAGGAAGAGATAAAGGGAGTCTCTAAGTTTTTTTACAGACTCTTTGCTCTAGAAAGATTAGAACCTTAAAGGTAAGAGACTAGCTAGAGATAAAATTGGCTGGCAAAGCTTTCTTAAAATGTGTTTCTTAAAAATCAGGCCAGGCTGCGGTGGCTCACGCCTGTAATCCTAGCACTCTGGGAGGCCAAGGCGGGCGGATTGCTCAAGGTCAGGAGTTCGAAACCAGCCTGAGCAAGAGCGAGACCCCGTCTCTACTATAAATAGAAAGAAATTAATTGGCTAACTAATATATAGAGAAAAAATTAGCCGGGCATGGTGGCACATGCCTGTAGTCCCAGCTACTCAGGAGGCTGAGGCAGAAGGATTGCTTGAGCCCAGGAGTTGGAGGTTGCTGTGAGCTAGGCTGACGCCACGGCACTCTAGCCTGGGCAACAAAGTGAGACTCTGTCTCAAAAAAAAATAAAAATAAAAAATCAGAGCACAGCTGGGTGCAGTGGCTCACACCTGTAATCCTAGTGCTCTGGGAAGCCAAGGCGGGAGGATCACTCAAGATCAGGAGTTCAAGACCACCAAGAGTGAGACCCCCATCTCTACTAAAAAACAGAAAGAAATTAGCTGAACAACGAAAAATGTATATAGAAAAAAATTAGCCAGGCATGGTGGCACATGCCTGTAGTCTCAGGTACTCGGGAGGCTGAGGCAGAAGGATTGAGCCCAGGAGTTTGAGGTTGTTGTGAGCTAGGCTGATGCCAAGGCACTCTAGCCCAGGCAACAGAGCAAGACTCTCTCTCAAAAAAAAAAAAAAAAAAAAAACAAAGCAAAGTAATTTCTGACTGCTTATTCTTTCTTAAATCAGTTTTCTTTTCTGCTCTTATAAGAAATACTGTGCCTCCACATGACTTTTACTGGAATTCTTTGGCCACCTAAGATCAACTACCAAGCACTATCCTTTAAAAACTAGGGCTGGGCGCAGTGGCTCATGCCTGTAATCCTAGCACTCTGGGAGGCTGAGGCAGGCGGAGCTCGAGGTCAGGAGTTCGAAACCAGCCTGAGCAAGAGCGAGACCTGTCTCTGCTATAAATAGAAAGAAATTAATTAGCCAACTAATGTATATAGAAAAAATTAGCCAGGCCTGGATCACTTGAGCCCAGGAGTTTGAGGTTGCTGTGAGCTAGGCTAACACCACGGCACTCACTCTAGCCTGGGCAACAAAGCGAGACTCTGTCTCAAAAAAAAAAACACACTATATAGTTGCATATTTTAACAATGTTAAATGAAAAGATGTTTTTAATGGTGTGAAAAGATATTTATATATACACACACTATAATCAGATAAAATACATACCACCTATGTCATAAAGAGAAACAAAATGAAAAAAGGAACTAAGATGAAATTATCTGTGCTTTAACATTTTTTATTTGCATTTGACTTAAATCTTTCTTCTATAATTAAACTATATAGTACTCAAAGATGATAAAGAAGATAGGAAATTATACCTCTACAAGCCTTATCATGTGAAAAAATCTGCAGGAATTTTGACAACCTAAAAGACTCTCTTTCACTATTGCAATTTCATAATCTCTTGCTCTGTGCGGTTGTATGTAACCTTAGTGTAAGTTAGCATACCAAAGGGACAGAGCTAAAACATCCCACTGAACAACAGGCAACCCCACAGAATTCTAGATCTGAGATCTGGGAGGCCACACCCATCCACACTAGGCTCCCATGGAGGTGGCAGGTGCCTTTCCACTGTGTGAGGCAGCCCCCTTGTGGCCAGATGGGAGCATTGCTGCTGCCTTGCAACAAAACTCCTACTTTGCATCCTCAACTTGGCCCGCTTGCATGGTACCTAAAAACACTGAGGGCAGGGATTTTCATCAGTTTTATGCTATATCCCAAATGGCTAGAAAAGTATATGGAACACAGTAGGCATTACATATATGTTTACCATACGAATGAATTTCACTTTTTCATACATTCCTTGAACAGAGAAAACACATGGCTACTTTGACTATCACTATGTCTCATTCTTGCATAATGAGAGCATACTGCTTTTGCAATTTTTTAAAAAAAACGGGGACAGAAATAATATGGACTGGACCACGCAGTGGCTCATGCCTATAATCCTACCACTTTGGGAGGCTGAGACAGAAGGATCACTTGAGGCCAGGAGATAAAGACCAGCCTGAGCAACACAGCAAGACCCCTTCTTTAAAAAAAAAAAAAACTTTTTAAATAAAAAAAATTAGCTGGGTGTAGTGGCACATGCCTGTAGTCTCAGCTACTCAGGAGGCTGAGGCAGGAGGATCGCTTGAGCCCAGTTTAAAGTTGCAGTGAGCTGTGATGATGCCACTGCACTCTAACCCGGGTAACAGAGTGAGACCCTAAGAAAGAAAAAGGGAAAGAGAGAGAAAGAAAGAGGAAGCGGAAGCAGAAAGGAAAAAGAAAAGGAAAAGAAAGAAAAATGAAAAAGAAAGGAAAGAAAGAAAAGAAAAAGAAATAATATGGACAGTAAGTAATACATTAGAAACAATCTAAATCACAGACCATTTCGACATCTATTTATCTTCTAAAACTACAATCCTTTTTGATATAGTTTTAATAACATGAGTGACTGTCTCTTAATACCCAATATAGTTTATTCACAGGGAAGGTACAGAAAACTAAATATGGGCAGGATACAAAGAGCTGTAATTAAAAAGCAGCACTGCTAAAACACTGATTAAAGATATTAAAACTGTACAAAAGGGATCAATTTCTAGCCAGTTCTTTGTCACTTAGTATGCTTATAATAAATCATCAATTGTTTCATGTTAATATGAAAATATTCATCAAAACAGTTCAAGAAAGAGTCTCAAAACTAAAAGGCTTTTTAATAACTATTAACTTTTACCTTCTTAATACACTCTAATAGGTTTAGAAAAGACTTTAGAATAAGCTACTAATGGATTCCATCTTCACTTTAAGCTGAGATTTGGGGAGTATATTTGTTTCCTGGGGCTGTGGTAACAAAGTACCACAACCTGGGTGGCTTAGAACAGCAAGGTATCATCTCACAAGTCTGGAGGCTACAAATCTGAAATCAAGGTGTCCGCAGGGCCACACTCCCAACTGAAACCTATAAGGGAAGGATCCTTCCTTGCCAAGTTCATTGTGCGGTAGCCCCAAACATGTCCTGGTTTGTGGCAGCAGAAGTCAAATTTCTGCTTCTACCTTCACAGGGCATCCTCCCTGTGTCTCCACATCACCTTCCTCTGCGCACACCTGTGTCTGGGTCCAAACTGCCCCTTTTTACAAGAATAGTCACAATGGATTAGGGACCACCATAATGGCCTCATTTTAACTTTATTACCTCTGTAAAGACCCTATTTCCAAATAGGTTCACATTCTGAGGGACTGGAAGCTAGACTGCAACGTATCTTTTGGGGCAATACACAACAGTGAGTATTTCAGAACTTCCTAGGGTTCATCAAAAGTCCCTCTATACACAACCATGAGAACTACATGGGACCGTAAAACAGTTTCAGTCGAGAGGCATTCCTAATGACACGTACGGCAGTGGTTTTCAAACCTCACTGCTAAGAACCCAAGAGTACCACTGGAATGACTACAGTTCTGTAAACATTTAATTAGTAGTATTTCCATTTTACAATGTTTTTTAAAACTTTTATTTGAAAATAATCTCAATTTACAAAACACTGCAGAAATAAAAGTAACACAAAGAACATCCAAACACTCTTTACCCAGACTTCCCTACTGTTAACATCTTGCCACATTTGCTCATCATTTATACCGCACACACTCGTACACACGTGTGTTCTTCTGTGCCATCTGAGAGTAAGTTACATATACCATGGCCCTTTACACCCTAAGAGTTCAGTGAATATACCCCAAGAATAGAGATAATGTCTTAGGCACCCATTGTATACAGACATCAATTTCAGGAAAATTAATATTAACACATTAATCTACCACTAACATTCAAATCTTCTATAATGGCCCCATATTGCCCTTTATAGCATATCTTTTCCTTCAAGTATAGAATTCAGTCTAGGGCCAGGTATTACAATTAGCTGTCATGTATCTTTATCCTCCTTTAATGTGGAACATGTCTTCTCTGTTATAACATTATATTTTCAGCAATTTAAAAATCAAGACAATACATATGGAAAGACTTCCATTTCCCGCTATGATGGTGATGTAGCAGATCAATCCTTCCATAAAGAATAACTATAAAAGCTGAATTTAAACAACAAAAAAATCATTTGAAGGTATTTGACAGCTGCTAAGGCAGGGAGGTCTTGAGGACCAAGACCCAGAGGAGAGGGAAATATTCCATGGTGAATGGGCCCAACAGTCTACCCCTCTGGGCTGTCACATTTGCATATGCAAAAGCAGCATAGGCAAAGAGGCAGCAAAGCTAAGCAGAGCATCCAGTCTTCCCTTGGAGCTGGGGAAAACAATGACTTGCAGGGCTATCTCACAGCCAAGACTTAAGGGCAGACCGTGACCCTGGGGAAAATGAAAGCATAGAAAAATGAGCCAACACCAGAACCACTTTTCCCGGCAACAGAGAATTTGTAAGTGGCACCTGAGAAGCTGTGGACACAAGCAGTGAATGAAAATAAGCCAAGCTGCCAAGCACAGTTATAATTAAGGTCATGGCACAAGAGAAAGGAAAACTGGAGGTGAAGGCCAGACAAGGTGGAAGGGCTCTGGTCGGCCAATCTCTCAGCTGGACCCCTTGAAGGACTAATGCCCTAAGAGTGAGAACAAATTAGAAACGGGCCAGATGGAAATAAGACTAAAACCAGCTGTGATGAGCTCAATCCCGGACTGGACTAAGGTGCACTCTCTTACTCTAGTCTAATTGACTGACAAAAGCCAGAATTTTAAAAATCCTCAGAGAAAAATATCAACACCCAGAGCCTCTTTAAGTTTTCATTTTAAAAAATCCATTAATCAAAAAACAAAAATTAACAGGCCTAACAAGAGGAAAAATAGATAACAGAAGCAGACCCACAAGTGATCCAGATTGGATTTACCAGACACAGACCTTAAAACAATTGTGATTAATGTTCCAAAAATAGGTAACAAGAGAATTTCATCAGCTCTAGAATAAAAAAAAAAATCAAATGGAAAGTCAATATAAAAATGAAGTACTAATACTAAAAAATTACTTTATAATACTAATAAAAACTAATAAAGAATCCAGAAACAGATCCACACATATATGACCATGATGACTTGACTTATGTAAGAATGACTTGCAGTATGGAAGAGAAAGACTGCCTTTCCATAAATGGTGCCACATCCATGGATCACATGTGGCTATTGGAACAACAGACATGACAGCATGGATTATACATTACCATCATCACTGAAAGTTCTACTGGACAGTGCTGACAGAGGCTATGTGCTGGTATACAAACACAAAAGAAACAAATTAACTTTTCTCACTACTAAATTTGTTAGTCAAGTATCTCTCTAGTATATCATGGTTGCACTACTTTGTATTCACTGCTGATACCTCAATGACCAAAACAAGGCTGGTTCACAGTATTAACATTTTAAAATATTTAAATTAATTTTAAAGGGTTAAAAACTACATAATGTTAACCATTTATGTCAGAAATGAAACAAATTTTGTTTGGTGTCGACATACAAAAATAATCCCAACTCCCCTGAGACTATATCTCACGGCCACTAAGGTGTCAAGTGAGTTTTTTTTTAATTACATCATTTAATATCTCAAATGCAACATAATTCATGAAAAGTATTTTCTATAGGACAATGAAGATTTAAATGGGCTGAATGGCTTTTCTATCATCTCTCTCCAAAATCAACACTTGACAATTAAGAAAAAGCAAGGAATTGTTACATCTTAGTGATTTAACCATAAAACAAAAATATCTGACTCCTCTGATTTCAAGTTTAAGATCAGTTAAACTGGAAAGCACTCATGTTCCCAAGTAAGCTGTTTAAAAACTTTACCATTTGCAATTCCTTACCTCTGTGATTTATGTCTTTTTCTTACTACTTCACAACCAAAACTAAAAACAGAAATTGGATGCTAAGGATAATAATGCAACTGTCTTCCAAAATACCTTACATTAAATTTTTGTTTTCATCATACCTTCATTGTACCCACTGATTTTACAAGAAAATGTTCTAAAACTGAATCTTTGAAATATGCAGAAAATACAATTTTCATCTATTTTACATATAGAACCACCATGTACTACTATATAGTTTCACTTTTTTAACAAAAACAGGGTTCTCCCAGTTTAAAACAAATTTTTGACACCCACTGATTCAGTGATAATCCCCTCACTGCTGGATGAATAAAGCACAAGAAGGGATGAGACAAAAGAGAGGGTGCTCTTTTTTTTTTTTTTTTTTTTTTTTTTTAAACAGTCTCGCTTTGTTGCCCAGGCTAGAGTGAGTGCCATGGCGTCACCCTAGCTCACAGCAACATCAAACTCCTGGGCTCAAGCAATCCTCCTGCCTCAGCCTCCCAAGTAGCTGGGACTACAGGCATGCGCCACCATGCCCGGCTAATTTTCTATATATATATTAGTTGGCCAATTAATTTCTTTCTATTTATAGTAGAGACGGGGTCTCGCTCTTGCTCAGGCTGGTTCTGAACTCCTGACCTTGAGCAATCCACCCCCCTTGGCCTCCCAGAGTACTAGGATTACAAGTGTGAGCCACCGCACCCGGCCAGAGGGTGCTCTTTTATTGAGGACTTACATGGCACTGCTTCACCAAGGTCATCTTGTGCAAGCCTGAAAACACTATGGGTATCCCTATTTTACAGGCAGAAAAACCTGAAACTGGAGGTTACACAGACAATGAAGGACAGAACTAGAATTCAAACCTAGGTTTAAAGTTCTTAACACGTTTCCCCAATTCATGAAGTGACAGAGTCCAAGCCAGAATCAAGGCTGCTGGGCTGCAAACTAGAGTGCTCTCTTGGTTATTTATACCAAGTGTTCAAGTGGTTCCCCACCACCTGGGTAGGTGCTATTTACTGCAGACTCCCACGAGCTGGGCACTCTGCCAAGCACTTTACAAAGATTATCTCATTTAAACTTTACCACATCCTATGAGGTAGGCACTATTGTCCCTACTTTGTAGAAGGGGAAACAGACTGAGATACCAGTCAGCGAACAGTGCACAGATAATTCATGTATCTCCACACTTCCACTGCTGATCCTAAATTATGATGCTGTGTCCTCACTTCATCACCAAGATGAATCACTTCTTCACACACCCCTTCCAGTCCGTCCACACAGCCACACTTCCACACATTAATGGAGTCCAAGACCTTCCATGATGAACAATCTATCATTCACCTTCCACCCAAACCCCAAACCTACCCTGTACTCACATTCAATAATTCCCCTAGAAATGTCATTTTAATTGGTGTTTTGATGTCATTTCCATGTAATAGTTTCCAATTGGCTCTCACCTCAAATTAAAAACAATCCACGATTCTGTCTCCTACAAACTGCACACATTTACCATGCTCAGTTCTGCTATTCCCAATCCTTACTCCACATGGCAACCAGAAAAACTAGCTGATGACCTGCAATCAGTCCTGCTCACTCCTATATGTGACCTTCACACATGCTGCCACCCTAGCCTACAACATCTCCCCTTCTTCAATAAATCATGCCTCTCTCAAATGCTCATTGACTCCCCAAAGTTTCAGGCAACACCTTCCTCAGCGTTATTCCAAACCACCACTCACCTTGCCAGTCTCCCAAAGGCAGATGCTGTGCCACAGTTGGAATCACCCCTCACTCACCACTTGACATCCCTCATCCAACTTGTGTCCTCCAGTTACTCCAGCTGGCTCACAAGTTACTTTAAAGCCTAAGCTCAACCAAACAGAATCACCCCTATACTCTAAAAGAAATCTCTCCTAGGTGCAGTGGCTCACGCCTATAATCCTATTACTTTGGGAGGATAAGGCAGGAGGACTGCTTCAGGCCAGGAGTTTGAGACCAACCTAGACAAACATAGAAAGACCCTCTCTCTACAAAACAAAAAATTGCTTTTTTTGTGGGTTTTTTGGTTGTTTTATTGTTTTTGTTTTTGTGACAGAGTCTTGCTCTGTCACCCTGGGTAGAGTGCAGTAGCATCACTGTGTCTCACTGCAAACATCAACTCCTGGGCTCAAGTGATCCTCCTGGCTGAGCCTCCTGAGTAGCTGGGATTACAGAAGGGCTCCTCAAACTTTTTAAACAGGGGCCAAGTTCACTGTCCCTCAGACCGTTGGAGGGCCGGACTATAGTTTTAAAAAAGCTACGAACAAATTCCTATGCACACTGCACATCTTATTTTAACAAACAGGCAAAAACACCCGTATGTGGCCCGCAGGCCATAGTTTGAGGACACCTGGACTACAGGCACATGCTACTTAATTTTTCTATTTTTAGTACAGACTGGCTCTTGCTCTTGCTCAGGCTGGTCTCAAACTCCCAAGCTCAAGCAATCCTCCTGCCTCGGCCTCCCAGAGTGCTAGGATTACAGGTGTGAGCCACCATGCCCAGCCTATAAAATTTTTAAAAATTAGTCAGGGCAACTCCAACCTGGGCAACAAAACAAGACCCTGCCTCTAAAATAAAAAAGCAGCAGCAGCGGCCTCTCAAATCAGGCATACAGCTCCCCTCTACTCCTTCCCTGCCTACACTCATGCCTACCTTCAGGTTGTCCCTTATCAATGCTTAAGATGGGAGGCACACACCAACATCTAGAAGGAAAAGGAACACACGCCGGTCAAAGCCAAGAACTCTGTTAGACCACAGAGCTGGTGGGAGGGTGGAGAAATCAGCTATGTCAAACAGCTCTTGCTGCCACAGTGTAACCCTCAGACTTCCTCTGTGGGGCTCCATTCTTAGAGCCATGGCCCACATGATTTGACATGTGAAGACAGGCCCCTTGGAAGGCCCTGGGAGGGCCATCGGGTCTAAGTCTTATAAAAAGAAAAGAGGGAGAATTTGTGTTTTCCTTCACATTGCCCAAATGGTAAGAACTCGAGAGTCAAAATTAGATGACAAGTGCCTTAGGAGGCCATCTTTCAGGCCAAGCCTTGGGCCAGCTCACATTCAAAGTTCACAGGAACCCTCCCCTACAACCACCCCCACCCACTGTGATACTCCCTTTCTCTAAACACCAAGTTTCCGGCCGGGCGCGGTGGCTCACGCCTGTAATCCTAGCTCTCTGGGAGGCCGAGGTGGGCGGATCATTTGAGCTCAGGAGTTCGAGACCAGCCTGAGCAAGAGGGAGACCCCATCTCTACTATAAACGGAAAGAAATTAATTGGCCAACTAATATATATAGAAAAAAAAAAATTAGCTGGGCATGGTGGCGCATGCCTGTAGTCCCAGTTGCTTGGGAGGCTGAGGCAGGAGGATTGCTTGAGCCCAGGAGTTTGAGGTTGCTGTGAGCTAGGCTGATGCCACGGCACTCACTCTAGCCTGGGCAATAAAGAGAGACTCTGTCTCAAAATAAATAAATAAATAAATAAACACCAAGTTTCCTGTAGCACATGTTAGTCTCATGAGATGGCACAATTCAGAAAAAAGGGCATGTAGAGACAGTAGGGTGTTCCCTCAGGACCAAATATTAAGGCAGGCAGAGAATATAATGGTAGGCAGAGTCAGGGGCCCTGCACTCCCGCCAACTTATAAAGTAAAACAGGAATAAAACTATGTTGTCTGAAGCAGCACAGGGTGCTATGACGACATCTAGTAGGAAGATAGATGGTAACTGGACAGATTAGACAGCAACTCTGGGCCAACCACGTGTCCAATATAAAGACCTTTAAGCTATGGTATGGTTTTGTTTTCATTTTTGGGTGGTAGTGGGTTTGGGTGAGATTGTTTTTGGTCTTTATCCTAAAAGCAAGAAGCTGTTGAAGTTAACTAGGGGACTAGCATGATCAGACTGAACTGTTACAAATAACTCAGGCTACCTCACGTCAAAGGGACTAGAGAGTGACAGTGAGTAGACCCTGCCAAGAGAAAGCGGGACACAGCAGTGGAGGCGGAAGCAAGCTAATGATTCCGGAGGCATCAAGTTTCATGAGGTAAAACACACAGCACTTACTGGTGGGCAGGTTGAGGACGAGCAGTGAGGAGAGACATGTAACAAAGATCCCTGGGTCTCTAATCTGGTCAGTGGTGCTCTGAGACAGGCAGGCCAGCGTGAGATGGGGGCAGAGAATGGGTACCATGAGTCAGATATGACTACAGAGTAAAAATTAGCTTGCTCTGAGAAAGTGAAAATCTGTCCTGCCATTTGTCAGCTGGGATAACAGACACAGATACAGCTAGCTGCCAAGTTAACAGAAAAAATGTCTCCCAAGGACACTGCAACTGTAAAGTGTCACAATGACCTCTTCTTTGAGTAACTGCTGACTTCTTACTTACTAAGAAACCTTATTCTGTAAAATCCCAGACTCTTGGAAATTTTGCTGTTTGAAATTATACCAGTAAGAAGGAATCATCCCACTCTTACCTGCAGGATGTAAGTCACTATGACACAGAGGAACAGCTTTGATTTCCAGCCAACTGCAGAGCTTTAAATAAGAGATTTTTAGACACAATGTTCCACGTCTATTTGGGCTTTATAGTTTTCAAGGAAACAGGACCTGGGCCGACTTCAGTCAGACTTGACATTGACCCCTTTACACACAACTCTACTTTGCGCTGAGCCCATCAAAACACTGCTTCATTTACACTTCACCTAGATTCCACCCTGCCCCCAAGTCCTATAACAACTCTATCCTTCTCTTTGTTTGGTGAGATGTCTCACAGTTCCCTCTGGTGTGTAGCCTCCCTCATTGCAAAGAGCCATAAACTTGACCTTGTCAGACTCTGGGTCTGTTCCTAGTGATCTTAGACTATAGGCTGGGACATTTAGAATTTGAAACGACCATGAAACAAGCAGGAAGAAATGCCAAGTAGGAGTCAGACACCGGGCCCTGAGCTTGCAGGAGAGTTTAGGGCTAGAGATAAATCCAGCAGCCACTGGCATCAAGATAGTAACTGAAGCTATGAGTGTGTATCAGATTGCCTAGGGAGAGGCTATGTGTGGGGCAAGAAGGGAGCCTAGGCCTGAGCCTCCAGCAACTGCACTGCCTGAAGGCTACTAAGAAGAGAAGGATAAGTCACCAAAGGAGACTGAGAAGAAAACACCAGAGAGATCAGTGGGAAAAGTTGCGACTACAAAGCACAGGGAAGGACAGAGCTATGAGGCAAGGTCTCCCTAAGTCTGACTTTGATCAAGTCATCACAGATTCATTTGTGGCCCTCACTTAGTTTGATTTTGACAGAAGGACTGATCTCTAAAGATTGACTCATGCTCACTCACACATAAGACCCTGATGTATTTTTCCAATGCCAAGTAGTTTACAGTGAGAAATATAATCAAAACAACAGGCTGACATACTCTGCTACTGGGCAGCACTTTCCTAAAGATAAATGCACAAGGAATGAGTAATTATTCTCAGAAGTTGACGGAAAAGCATGAGATCAGAATTAGGGAAATTAAGATGTCAGTGACCTGGTGCTTTGGCAACCAAAGCACATCCAGCAGGGTCCCAGCAGGAAACAGAAATCAACCAAGATGTTGAGACTTTACAGAGGGGAGAGCAGGGATAAGGGAACCAACAGGGGATGGTGAAGCACCAGGGACTAGCAATAGCCCTACGGCTAAAACGCAGGAGGAGAAAACAGCCTTCCTCAAGTCAGCGAGAGCTGGGACTGTAAAGGAGAACTTCCAGGTGGGAGCCCTAGTTGTGGAGTGATGCAGCTACTGCCAGAGAATAGCAGCAGAGCAGGGAAGGTGCATGAGGAAACACCCGCACCTCTCTCTCCACCCAGCAATGCCTTCTCTTGGTGGGCCCCACTGGCAGCCAGTACAGGAAGAAGAGAACTCCATCACTAGAAGTCCACCTCCCAGAGCACACAAGGGAGAGGAGAGGAAAGTGGATCTGAGGACTCCAAAGACAATATACACAGAGCAGGGCTCCACGGTAACCATGAGCATTCTCCCTTCTAACTGGATATGTCTGGCCCACTGACCAGAGCCTCAAGCAACTGACTACCTGAAGGCTGTTAAGCACAGAAGGATAAATCAACAAAGGAGACTGAGAAGGAATCACCAGTCAGTGGGAAAAGAGGCAACTACATAGCCTGGGGAAGGCCAGGGCTGTGAGACAAGGTCTCCCAAAATCTGACTTTAATCAAGTCATCACAGATTAATTTGTGGCCCTCACTTAAGCAAGAAACTTGCATTCTTGAATTAACTTGCCATAACTAGAGCTATAAACACTACCTCAGCACCCTGGATGCACCTTTTCTAGAAGCCACACAGAGATGGCTAACATCACATGCAATGCGGTGAATTAGCCTTAACCATCAACAGCTGATTTAGTTGTAATTCAGCTTCAATCAGGCAAGTGCTGGATCAACCTCAGAATATCCCCCAAGAACTTCAATAGGTTCCTAGGCTGGTATCTGACATAATGGTTCAGCTCAGATCTCAAAAATCTGCGTGGACAAGTCCTAGCAAGCCTAAATTTAAATCAGTATTAGAAACTGACCTTGCCTGTCCCCCTAGAGAGATCCAGGTGTTTCTACAGTTAACTCCATGCAAGGCTTCCACATGGTGAAATCCTTAACTTACACAAGAAAAGACAATTTTTAGAGTAGAGCTTTTCAGTTATCCAAAGTATAAAATTCTTCTGCCAGTGAAGAGAGCGGGAGGGAATGAGAAGCTGGTACTAGATACACCAGAAAGGCTGCAACCTTGCCTCCACGACCAACTCATATATGTCCAAGTCACTCATTTGAGAGGACCTCCCTTCCTTAGGTTCTATCTGACTCTCCCAAATGTAATTATAAGGACGGTAACGGTACCTTAAAATTTGTTTACAATTCATTTACAGTTATTTACCTAAGGTAAACCTGCTAGAACAGATTACTATTACCACCAATGACTGCTAAAACGAAATAAGACTCACTTGTTTCTACAATCTTTAATTTCTGGAAGCTTTCTAGTACCTCCCCATTTAGTATTCTCGGTAAGAAGTCCCGTATTTGCATCACTTCGGTGGTCAGCCGCTCCAGGTCTTTCTTTCTGACTTTAACAAATTCTTCTTTAGCGCCCATGTGCTAAAAGAACAATCAGATCTTAAGATTACATTTCTCTCCATGCGACTCAAACAGCCCAAGTCAATTTGCTTCCTTTTCACTCACGCCTCTCGTGTTCATCGCTTTAAAAAGCATGTCTGGGCCGGGCGCGGTGGCCCGCGCCTGTCACCCCAGCACTCTGGGAGGCCCAGGCAGGCAGATCGTTTGAGCTCAGGAGTTCGAGACCAGCCTGAGCAAGAGCGAGACACCCCCCCCCCCCGTCTCTACCAAAAATAGAAATTAATTGGTCAACTAAAAATCTATATAGAAAAAAATTAGCCGGGCATGGTGGCGCATGCCTGTAGTCCCTGTAGCTACTCGGGAGGCTGAGGCAGGAGGACTGCTTGAGCCCAGGAGTTCGAGGTTGCTGTGAGCGAGGCTGACGCCACGGCTCTCTAGGAGGCTTCTGAGGAGGACTGGCTCCGGGAGGGCACGGAGAGAAGAATGGGCGACCCCGCGTTAGCCACGCCGCCGGGCACCAGCCACCGCCCCCAGACCCGGCCCCGCGGAGGTCGCCTCACGCCGCCCGGGCCCAACCCCACGCTGGACCGCGGGGAGGTCGCCGGGCCTCCCCACCACGCGACGACGGCGGCGGCCGCTTCCCAGCGCGCTGGGCGAGGCCCTGAGGGAAGCTGAGGGAAAGGCGACAATTCGGACACCCGGGCGGTGGCCAGGGCCGCCTCACTGACCCAGCAGGTCTCCTCGGCGACGCCCGCCTCGCCCATGGCCGCAGCGGCTCCGGCTCTGCGCGCCTGCGCGGCAACGCGCCCTCTGACCCCCCCCGCCCCTCACGCCAGAAAGCGCGGGAACGCGTCCACGCGAGGAGCTGGGCGGGGGAGGGGAGGAAGGCTCAGAACGGACGGCCGCGAGGCTCAAACCTCGTAGAGTTTACGCAGCGTTTTCAGTCTCGGGGACACGGGTGGCTTCGGCAAGGTCCGCTTCGGCTCTTCTGGCTGAGTCGGGGCTTGAAACTTGTCCACAGCGAAGCAGAAGGAAAGTGAGACCCTGGTGCCGACGGCAAATAAGTCGAATCGGTTCCTGTTGGGCGAGGAACGCGGGCCTAAGGGGGACGGCGCGTCAACAGGGCACCTGGGGAGGCCGGGCAGCTGCGTGCAGGGAGGAAGGCAGCCCCCCCGGAGGGGCCGGCACAGCCGGGGCGGTGAGTCCGCGTTTGCTGGCGGAGCAGGGCGACCCCGAACAAACAAACGCGTCGTCTTCGGGAGGCGGACGCTCCACATGCCCTGACTTGACCCCCAGGCGTTACGTGCCTGTAACAAAGCGGCACGTGCCCCTCGTACACCTGTGCAGGTTTAACAGGCAAAGATGAGATACCCACCCCGAGTCTGGAGGAGCCGCCGAGTCCATGCGCTGGCCCCCGCCCACCCGCCGAGGCCGCGGGCCGCCCAGGGTTTCAGGAGAACCCAGAGCCACCGCGCGACTGCCAGCACGCCTCCCTCGCTGGCATCAGCAAGCGGGGCGCGGCCCTCACGCGCGGGGGGTTGCCGGCCAGGACGCCGAGCTGGAGGCACCGCCTCTGCGGTCGCCCCTCAGCCGTCCGCCGCGCGGGCCCCAGTGGCGGCCTTTCCTCCAGCCTCAACGGCACCCGGGGTCTGCAGGGCACAGGTAAAAGCTCCTGCCTGGAGGTCGCAGGAGCGCGCCGGCCCGCGGACGGGGTTTGTTGCTTGTGCTTAAAGATCCTACACCAGGCCGGGCGCGGGGGCTCACGCCTGTAATCCGCAGCTCTCTGGGAGGCCGAGGCGGGCGGATCGCTCGAGGTCAGGAGTTCGAGACCAGCCTGAGCAAGAGCGACACACCCCCCCCCCCGTCTCTACTAAAAGTAGAAAGAAATGAATTGGCCAACGAAAAAAATATATATGTATATAGCTAGAAAAAATGAGCCGGGCATGGTGGCGCACGCCTGCAGTCCCAGCTACTCGGGAGGCTGAGGCGGGAGGATCGCTTGCGCCAGCAGCTCGACGTTGCAGTGACCTGGGATGGCACCGCTGCACGCCAGCCCGGGTGCCAGGGCGAGCCCTTGTCTCTGAGAAGTAATAAGAAAAAAGATCCTAGGCCATTTACAGCTAGCCCTTCGTCTCTTCCTGCGCAAGACCCACCCTGGCTAACCTCGCAGGCAACGGCCCTGAATGCAGGCAGCCCAAAGCGGCGCGGCGCGCGCGCGCGCAAGCCAGGCCGTTCCGCCTGCTGCGGGGGCCAGGGCCGCGCTCTCCACCGGACCGGCGCGCGCTGCGAGCCGGCGCCTTTGTGACGCCATCAGCCCGCGCGCGCCGCTGTCTGCGCAGTCGCGGCCCGGGCGGCTGGGCTGCTGCGGCGCGCTCGGCGGCTGGCGGCGCGGCCGGGGATGCTCCAGCGGGCGCGATGGCCCCTGCCATGCAGCCGGCCGAGATCCAGTTTGCTCAGCGGCTGGCGTCCAACGAGAAGGGCATCCGGGACCGGGCGGTGAAGAAGCTGCGCCAGTACATCAGCGTGAAGACGCAGAAGGAGACAGGTGGGCGCCGGCGGCGGTCAGCCGCGCCACATGGCGGGGCCGGGGCCGGGGCCGCGGCGGAGCCCACCCGGGCGGGCCGGGGACTCGTGACACCGGCGTGTGCTGTGTGTGTCCGCGCCGGGGGATCCGCTTCCCTCTGTGCCTAGAGCCATCTTACAGTCGAGGACACGGGCGCCGAGGGCTCCAGCCATTTGTGAAAGTCCCAGTAAGCGGGCAGCTGAGAACGGACCCAGGTTTGTCAGATCCCCGAGCCTGCACCTGGAGTCCCTGCGCTCCTCCTGGGTTGCTCTGGTGTCCTCGTCCCTGATTCCCGCCTTCCTGTAACGGGAGAGAAGACCGGTACCCCTACCCTCCGAGAACTTCTGGTAGTGAGGGAGGCGGGCGCAGGCCAAGAACCTAGAGTTTGTAAATGTAGTAACGGAAATGAAGACCGGGGAATGGAAACAGCGAAGGAGGGAGCTCCTCTACACAGGTTGTTCCGGGAAGGCCTCCCTAGGGGCGATGTTCACCTGAAATGTAAACGGGGAAGCGAGGAAGCAGGCCACGCAGAGGCAGGAAAGTGTTACAGGAGATAAAATGGGAAATGTAGGCAGTGGCCGGTTAGTTCACACGGGGCTTTGTGTTTGTAGTTTGGATTTTGCCGTTGAAGGATTTCGTTTACTTGAGCCAGTATATTTTCTGTAAACCCTTAAGCGAGCACATAAGATATGAACTACAATGTGGGAAAGAGGTTTTGTGTTGCACTAAGTGATTTAGTTACTGCTGATACTAATATATTTGGAAACTGCTTAAAAGAATAGATAGAATCTCCCCCGTTACTGACATTCTCAGTTTGTTTTATTTTAAAGAGAAACCACAAAAGATTACCACAAAAAAAGAAAATACACTTTTGTAGGAAATCTGATAGAGGAATGAAGACCAAAATTCCTAACTTC
>VSMD01108632.1:0-41764 GCA_008750895.1 Mirza zaza
AGCCCAAGTGCCCATCAATCCAAGAATGGATTAATAAAATGTGGTATATGTATACCATGGAGTACTATTCAGCTCTAAGAAACAACGGTGATATAGCACATCTTATATTTTCCTGGTTAGAGCTGGAACCCATACTACTAAGTGAAGTATCCCAAGAATGGAAAAACAAGCACCACATATACTCACCAGCAAACTGGTATTAACTGAGCAGCACCTAAGTGGACACATAGGTACTACAGTAATAGGGTACTGGGCAGGGGGGAGGGGGGTGGGTATACACATACATAGTGAGTGAGATGTGCGCCATCTGGGGGATGGTCATGCTGGAGACTCAGACTTGTGGGGGGAGGGGGGAAAGGGCATTTATTGAAACCTTAACATCTGTACCCCCATAATATGCCGAAATAAAAAAAAGAGCCAATAGGTGGCACCAGAAGGCAGAAGCCACTCTCTCTGGTCTCCCACGAAACCAGCCGCTTCGATGGACGGTGGACAGGTGCCAGAGGGCAGCGGGTGGGCCGGCGACTGCCGCGTGACGGCCGCGGCCCCTCGGTGCATGCACGTGTCCGCTGCTCGCGTGTCCCGGATCACCTGGAAGTCGGCCGGCAGCTCTGCCCGTCTTGGCTGAACGTGCCCACAAGCCTGGGTGCTGGCCGACAAAGGCCGGCGGTGGCTGGGAGGATCGGGGCGACTCAACCTCGTCCCCCCTTGGAGTGGCTCAGGTGTGGCCTCCAGGTGACGGCAGAGGTGAGAGACGTGGAAACATGCAGGGCCGAGGCAGGCCTGGGCTTGGAGTGGAGACTCCCTCACTGCTGCTGCCTTCTATCCGCCTAACAGGTGACAGCCCGCCCGGGTTCAAGGGAGGGGAAACCGAGTCCCTCCTTGCAGGAGAGCAATGGCAAAGCCACTTCCTGGAGGGAGGGGTGGGGAGGTAGGCAGTGGGAGCAAAGAACTGAAGCACTGAATATAGTCTGCTGTGTCGGGGTCATGAGCTAGGGAAGGGGGGTGTGTTCGTGAAGCAGCCGAACCATTTACTTGTGGAAATACAGGTTCCAGACCTATTGAGTCTCTAAATCCAGACTCTGAATTTTATAAGCCTGACAGGTGATTCTGATGATTATAAAATTTATAAACTGGGCCAGGGGCGGTGGCTCGTGCCTGTAATCCCAGCACTTTGGGAGGCCGAGGTGGGAGGATTCCTCCAGGCCAGGAGTTCAAGACCAGCCTGAGCGACACAGCAAGAGCCCATCTCTACAAAAAAATTTAAAAATTAGCCGAGCGGTAGCACATGCCTGTAGTCCCAGTGACTCGGGAGGCTGAGGCGGGAGGATCGCTTGAGCCCAGGAGTTTGAGGTTGCTGTGAGCTATGACGACGCCACTGCGCTCTAGCCCAGGCAACAGAGCAAGACCTTGTCTCAACAAGAAAAGAAAAAAAAAGTTTGTAAGCCATCATTTGAAGGAATGAGACTTACATACATCTAAGTCAGACTGGTTATCTTCATGTTATATTTGGAGGTAGTAAACACTGGAACGAGAAGTATTTTATATGTGGGCATGTAGTATGGGTCTCTACTCCTCCCTCCAAAAAAAAATATGTATCCAGAAACTATCCTGCTTCCCATGCATTTGCTCTCTGGACGTGAGAAGAACCAGTGTCCCGAAAGTTAAAGAGCCGGTGATGCTACCACCTCCTAGTGGTGGTGTGTGGCAACGCGGCCTACCAATAAAACAGCGGCAAAGACACCAGTTGTACATCCAACTTAGCCAAATCCCACACAGTTGCTAAAAGCCAAGGTTCGTTAATCCTCACCAATTTAGAATTAAATCTGTTACTGCTAGAATGCTGCTATGCACTGATTTTCTCATTTATCTCGATTTATTAATTTTTAGCCAGGTGATTTTTATGCTCTTTTTTTCTGCTAGTAGAATATTACTACATTGAGACAGAGTTACAGTTTGTAACTGAATGCCAATGTAGAATTTACCATATTTGTATGAGAAGAAGAATATATTTTCGGTACAAACCCACTTTTTTTTTTTTTTTTTTGAGACAGACTCTCACTCTGTTGCCCGGGCTAGAGTGAGTGCCGTGGCGTCAGCCTAGCTCACAGCAACCTCAAACTCCTGGGCTCAAGCGATCCTCCCGCCTCGGCCTCCCGGAGTGCCGGGATTACAGGTGTGAGCCACTGCACCTGGCCTACAGACCCACTTGAATCATCTGAAATAGATGTATTATGAAAGGTATTTGTGAGAGCTTTCTTTCCAGGGTCTTTCTTGTAGGAGCTCCGCTGTGTACAGCTGTAAGGCGGGTCTCTCAGCATCGGCGCAATCGACACTTGGGCTGAAGAATTCTTTGCTGGGAGGGCCGTTCTGTGCACTGTGAGTGGTTTAGCAGCATCCCTGGCCTCTGCCCTCTATGTCAACTGTATACACTCGCCGCCGCCGTTACGACAACCGACAATATCTCCAGGCGTTGCACAACGTCCCGGTGCAGGTGGGAGCTCAGCACACATTGCCCCGGTTGGGAGCCACGGCCACAGGCTTTCCCATGCGCCGGGATCGCTCGGCTGGCAACCACGCCGGGTGGGCAGCCTACCCGGTTGGCACAAAGCGGTTCACACCCATTTGGAGAGGGAGCCGGGCAAAGCCAATGACAGTCTCCCTGCCGCCGCCCTTGGCGTCTCTCTTGAACACACGCGGAACAGCACAGGATGTTCCCCGTCCCCAGCTTAGACATTTGACCAATATTTGTTATCAGCTAGAACAAACAGAGACCAGAGGAACCGGGAGAGAACGGCTTCTCCGTGTTTGTAGAAGGACAATAGTGTCATTTCGCCAGGGGCTTGAACTCACGCAAGGAGAGAGAAGTGTAACCTTGGAACAGGGTTACCTTAAATCACAGATTTTTGATTTTTGATTTTTTTTGGCCGGGAGGGGGAGTTGAATTTCCACGGTCTGGCTCTGCCCGGGGCAGAAGGAAACGGTGGCTGTGGGCGCTGCAGGAGAGACCAGATGGGAGGCCACCAGCAGAGTGTCCTCTTCGCGGTCCTCTTAGCTGTGCTTAGGTTTGCGGTTTCCTGAAGTCGGCTTTCCCCTTTGCCATTCTGTAAGCCTGGGGGGACAGTCTTTCGCCCCGAGAAAAGGACCCTGAATGCCCCCCAGACCCTCTCAGAATAAGGTGTGAGATCTTGACCTTGAGGGAATATCTCACTGGGACCCCCAATCCTGCGGCTCCGTGGCCAACTCGACCCCCCAGCCTGGTTTCTTCGTCCCCAGCTGTGTGACCTTGGGCAGACCTCTTGGCCTCTCTGGGCCTCTGCTTCCTGGGAAATGGGAACAGTGGTGGCAGCAACGGCAGGGGGCATACAGTCAGTGCTCAGTGAGGGATGTTCATCTTTATTATTGTCAAGTCACTGGGCCAATATCGCTCACCAAGTGCGTGGCAGATTCAAGGCTCACACTTGGATTTTCTGACTCTAAATCCCCGATTCTCAACCTTGGCTGCTGGAACCACTTGAGAAGCTTCCAGTGCCTGGATCCCGCAGAGGTTGCGGTTTAATTTCTCCGAGGAACAGCCTGGGCAGCGAGCGGATTGTTAAATAGAGTGCCCAGGGGAGTCTGGGAACATGCAGCTCTGGCGGAGAACCTGACCTGGCAGGACTAAAGCAGAGGGGCTTCCTGGAGGAGGGGGCAGCTGATCTTGCCATAGAGAGAAGAGAGGATCTGGGAAAGAACTGGAAAGGGTGGAGCCAGCATGCGGAGCTGTTGTTGGTTTAGCCTGTAGGTTTTCTTATGGGATTAATGAGGGACAGACGGGTTGTAGGGTGCCCATACAGGACTGGGAGCCTCAGTCTGAACCTCAAAGAGCCGCCGCCACTCGGTAGCCAGGTGTGGCCTGCAGGCTCCGCCTCCCTGCCCTGTGGATGGGTTGGCACAGTAACCAGGGCACCTATTAAGGGACAGGTGACTCAGCCTCCGTGTTCCAGTCGCGTCTGCCTGCCTTGCTTTCTGGCAGAGGAGCCGGGGGGGTGAGATGGGACACATGGGGACTGCCCAGATTTCACCAGCATCTCCACTGAGGCCACATTTCACCCGGCTTTGTGTCTCCTTGTCCTTGAAAAAGTCTTTATAATTTGCTGGCTGGAGAAAAGGGATTTCATGAAGTGTGGTCCACGGACCCTCTGCCTTGGAATCTTCTGGGGAACATCTCGAAAATGCAGACTCCTGGGCTGCCCCCCCAAGACTTGTCGAGTCAGAATCTCGAGGGCTGGGGCCCTGGAACTGGCTATTTTAACAAGCTCTTTAGGGATTTGGGGACTGAAGGCTGATTGGAAGATCCCAGTTGGGAATACTTTGTGAGGTGCTTAATTCCGTGAACCGGGCCCGGTTAGCCCAAAAGAGCAGGTGGGTCGGGTCCAAGCCACCCACGCGTGCCGTCTTCTCTGTCGGTTCTCTGATCTTTCTGAGCACAATTAACACGGTGGCCCTAAGAGGAGCTTTGAACATACAGTAACTTGCCTTCAGTATAGCCCGGCCCAAAATGGTTTTAGAAAGAACTCTCACCTCATACTTCAGAGATTTTCAAAATGACATTCGTCATATTGACACGGGTATTTATTGCTTTCTGGGCTGCGGAACATCCAGTCCCTCTTGCTTTGGTAACGACGCCTCAAATTCCTTCTACAGAGTTCTCTCTCCCTCCCTGGGGGCAATCTGACGGGCAGGTCAACCCAGGTGCCTCGTGGTCTGTGACCCAAGCCAGGCCGATCAACCCCGTCTGTGACTCTGTCCCAGGCTCTAACGGAGCAAGGTGAGGATGGAAATCCAGCTGGGGCTCATTCCCTCCGGCAGCTGCATCCACTGAGCCTCCCCCCAAGGCCCTCCTGGGGGCTCTCTTTGCTCTGTCCCGAGCCTTCTCGAGCCCACCCCGATATTCTGCCGCCACCCCATGCCCTGCCCTCGATTCTGGTCCACTCCACAGCTCTGAAGTTTCCCTCTCTGAATCTCTCTCTGTCTGCACTCTGCTGCAATGTTCCGGAAGCTTCGTCCTGTTTTTATTTTTCACAGGGAGAGGGAAAGAGGTGAGGGAGGGACAATAAGGTGAGTCATTTTCATGCCGTTTATTTTGCCACATTCAACCTAGTCGTTAGAAAAGCTTTACGTTTTCACCACGGACCACTGCAGACTGAGCGGCTTCTGTGGTCTCATACTTGAAAAAGTCTGTATACTCCGCCGGCTGGAGAAAGATTTTCTCCAAGTGTGGCGGGAGCTGAGTCCTTTTGCACTTGGGCTGGACTTGCAGCTTAAGTTCATCAGGGTTGATCTACATCATTCCTCGCCAATTTGACGAGAGGATAAATGAGGAGAGCAGGGAACGTTCGGCCTGTTTCCAAGCAGGACGGAAGCTCTGGGATGGAGAACACAGCCGAGGAAGAGCTCTGGGTTCTAAGAGAAGCCGACTGACTTCCAAGGTAAGATTCGTGAATCGAGTTAAGAATCACGAGCAACTGAGATGGAAGCCTGGAAGGCAAGGACCACGACGTACCTAGATATTAGATATTTAGCTGAAAGACTTGCTACAGCAGCACCGTATTTTAACACACCAACTGCCGTGGGGGTTGGATTTAACCCTCGCCATTTTTGAACCCGGGCCTCATGAGGCACATGTAACTCGCACGTCTCTTCACCTTGGGAGTGGCGTGAACCATTTTTCAAGTTGCACATAACTCACCCACTAGAAAACGATAAAAAATAAATTGTTCATTAGATCAGAAAGGATCGTTTTGTTTTCAAAGTTTTTATTTCTATTTTCGTCATAGAGCACCGTGGCCACAAGGAAAAAAGTTTCTTTTTCTAGTGTGGCAGTCAATGTGTTAAATACGTTGTTTAGAGGCTGTTCGGAAAATCAGTAGGT
This sequence comes from Mirza zaza, assembly GCA_008750895.1. NCBI lineage: Eukaryota > Metazoa > Chordata > Mammalia > Primates > Cheirogaleidae > Mirza > Mirza zaza. The sequence continues at coordinate 5,915 of VSMD01108632.1, forward strand.
TCCAACTTTGGAAAGGGTAGGGGTAGAAAGCCCAGTTAATTTCAACCAGAAGGATGAGAAGACACTACCGCCACCTGGTGGTCACTCATCCAAATTGCTCCTTCAGGTCTTCTGGGGTTAAAACGGGTGATGTTGGATCCAGTTTACACACCCCAAAACGCTCCAACTCTCAACAGTTGGGGCTTGTTGCCCTGCTCTTGAGCTGGGATCTGAACATTTCTGTTTTCAGCTGCAGTCTTGATTATGAGCCATATCAGTTTGGTTTGGCCAGGTGAGTTCATGCCCGTTGTCCTCAGGGACTGTCGCATTGCTCTCTGAAAATCTCGTGTGTGTTCTTTTTAACCTGTTAATCTCCTGTGCCTCCGACAGAAGGTCAGCCCCAAGAGGGCAAGGACTCTGCTGTTGCACGCCACGTAGGTGCCCAGTACAGTGTCTGGCACATCACTGATGTTCGATAATTCCTTAATGAATGAATATTTAACAGAAGGGTGGAAATAGGGTTTTGGGTTGCCTGAGCTGCATGTTCCCAGTCTTTATCATGTTGTAAAAGTGTTAGCCCAACTGCCGATAATTCCTTCTGTGTCTCGGCTTTCCCCTCTCGGCCTCTGTGGCTGGAGCCTTGGCTTACAATCCAACCTACCCAAGCTTGGCCTCTAATTTGCTCCAAGTAGTAACCCCTGCCCATAAATTTACCAAATCAGATTCATACAGAGCCCATTGTCCCGAAACAAGGGCCTCCAATCCTTCTACTAAACTATCCCGATATCTCTCTGTTTGACACACATGGGTCCCAACCTGCAAGCAAGAGATGGGTGAGTGTCCTGGTTTATGGGACAATTTTTCCCCCATGGGGAAATAAGTGGTGGATTAGTACAATTAGCACAAAGGGAATTGACTTCAAGTTGTGGTGTGGTGATCAGGATAATTTGTAGATAGTCCAGAAAGTACCCTATGATCCTAAATAACTACCAACACATGTTCCCATAGTGGTAGGATGAGTTCGAATTGATCATTTGCTACCATTATGGAAATCACCTGTATGAAAATAGCTCACTTGTTGACTAATGACAGTTTAACTAAATTTTGTCCTTTCCCACCATCTAAACAGCTAATCTGTTAAGATCCCCTGCCATCCGTTGTAATTCCTGTGGTCACTGTCGTCTTAGATTTTGTGGTGTTTGATGCTTGGATCCTAGTGGGCAGGGCTCTTCACGCCAACAGAGTTCTACCATTCAGCTCACGTTGTAGGGAAGGAAAAACTTTCCCTTTATCCTGTTAGGTTCTGTGGCTGGAGCCTGTGAATTAAACTGACAGAATATAGATTAACAGAAGAAAAGGCATATAAATTTTAATATTTTTACATGCATGGAGGCTTCATATAAAAAAATAAAAACCCAAAGATGTGGTTAGACTTAGGGGTTTATATGCCATTTAAATAAAGTACATTCCCAGGTGTGATGTATGCTAAAAAAAAAAAGAAATGTAAAATATTATAAAATTATAAAAAAAAGAAATAAAGTACAATAAGTTCTGTGGTAGTGACTAGACAAAGGAAAGAGGGCTTGGGCTCCTAGGAGTGGGAAATTGTGGGAAGGTGACTAGGAAATGGTGGACAAAGATGGTTTAGTAAAGGGCTTTTTTAGTTTGTTTGGGATGGGGTCTCACTGTATTACCTAGGCTGTTCTTGAACGCTGCGGCTCAGGTGATCCTCCTGCCTCAGCCTCCTGAGTAGCTGGAACTAGTAAAGCTTGTTATGCCGGCTCATAGTGCCTTCTCTGCTCATCCTGGTACAAGAGACGGGAATATCTTTACAAAGGGAACTTCGTGCTCTGCTTTTAGGCAGAAAGGGGGAAGGAAGAGAGCCAGCCCTTCCTATGGCCCCTGTTTCCCAGTTGCCTGCAGTTCTGAATCATCCTTGTGCCAAAGAGGCATATTTTGGGGTGGCATTTTCTGAACCCCTTCAGCATGGGTAAAAAATTTTGAGGTAGCTTCACCCCCTCCCCCAAATCTCATGAGGGTGAAAGGTCAGAGCTGACTGAATGGATTGGTCTGCTTTATAGGGGCTCCTATTTTTTTTTTCTTTAAGTTCAATTCTTTAACTCCATCGTTGTGGATTTATGGTAATGGAAAATATGTAAAGCTGTTAGTCTGTCTCCACGCTTTTGCCTCTCTGATGGCCATCTGGCACTTAAAGATGAGGCCTGGATCCAGACGTTAGGCACGTCTCCCTGAGGGAAGACCCCTCGAGGTGGCTGACGGAGGACTGTGTGTCTCCCTAACGAGCGGGTTCAGTGTCTCCCGGCAAATGTGAGTGTCTCACTGTATCCAGGGGGACCCGCCTTCCTGGTACAGGGACAAGAGCATGCTGTCCTTTTTTTTTTTTTTTTTTTTTTTTTTTAAGAGGTCATGGTTCCTGCCTGGGCACAGTGGCTCACGCCTGTAATCCTAGCACTCTGGGAGGCCGAGGAGGGCAGATTGCTCGAGGTCAGGAGTTCGAAACCAGCCTGAGCAAGAGCGAGACCCCGTCTCTACTATAAAATAGAAAGAAATTAATTGGCCAACTAATATATATAGAAAAAATTAGCCGGGCATGGTGGCGCATGCCTGTAGTCCCAGCTACTCGGGAGGCTGAGGCAGTAGGATCGCTTGAGCCCAGGAGTTTGAGGTTGCTGTGAGCTAGGCTGATGCCACGGCNNNTTGAGGTTGCTGTGAGCTAGGCTGATGCCACGGCACTCACTCTAGCCTGGGGAACAAAGCGAGACTCTGTCCCAAAAAAAAAAAAAAAAGTCATGGTTCCCAGTGGAGACTGTGTCAGTTTCCTAGAGCTGCTCTAACAAATTACCACAAACTCGGTGGCTTAAAACAGAATTTTCTCGCAATTCTGGAGGCCGGAAGTCCAAAACCAAGGTGTCTGCAGGACCGTACTCCCTCGGGTGGCCCTGCTGGAGAATCCTTCCCCGCCTCGCCCAGACCCCTGGGGGACTCCAGGCATCCCTTGGCTTAGGGATAGGCCACTCTGGCCTCTACCTTCACATTGCCACCTCCTCCTCTCTGTGTGTCCTCTATCCGGACATTTGTCCTTGGAATTGGAGCCCATTTGGATAATCAAAGATGATCTCATCTTGAGATGATTAGCTCAGTTACATCTACAAAGACCTTTCTTCCAAATAAGGTCACTGCCACAGGTGCTAGGACGTAGATGTATTCGGGGCGCGGGGAGGCACCGTTCACCTCCCACGTCGAGGCTGCAGATAAGTGCTGAAAGGACCCAGAGAAAGCTGCTTGACCCTAGGCAAGAGTCCCTCTCCCTTCTTTTCCAAGGGAAGCGCACACGTTTGCAGAATAGTGTGTCTTTACGTTCAACACTTCTATGAGCATGTTCCGTTCCTGGCTCGGCAGCTAGACGATGCCTGGGTGCAGTCTCCTCCGCCCGTGGACACTACTCAAAACCTGGTGGTGCGAGTGGTGGGTCCCATCATCGCCACCAGGTGGCAGCCAAGAGCTTAGACTCAGCACGGGGCATCCTTGATGCCTGGCTTGAGGCTCAAGGTTAGGGTCTCGAGCTCCCAAATAAGGACGGAGGATGCCAGTTCAGCTTTGCTCTGGCCTTTGCAGCGATGTGTCACTCAACAGGTGGAAATTACCAGATAGGTCAAGTCCACCAGCCAGTCGGGTGTAGCAATAACAACTCACCCGCATTTGTTGAAGCAGTTTGCATACTGCACACCTGTTGTTTTTACCTAGGTGCCTGCCACCTCCTTCCCCACTTCTGGGTAGCAGGACCTTGCATTTATTTGGGGAGACCGTTGCTCCCGCGCTTCGTGTAGTCCCGGTGGGAAGGTCAAGCCCACCAGCCCATCTCCCGGCACAGGTGTCCCAAGGACAGGCAGGTGAGAAATTCAATCAGAATCCGAACTCTGAGCAAGACCCTGTTAGGTCTGTAGCCAAGACAGAGACACACAAAGCCTCGTGTGTAGCAAACTGCCATTTATTTTTGAGCATCTGGGTGCAGATGGGCAGAGGGACAAGTGCCCACCCCGAGGGAGGGGGGAAAGTTTTGGGTTTTATAGAGAGTTTTTCCAGGGGGAGTGAGTGAGTAGGCCAGAGTAGCCGCTTGTGATAAATTCTTTTCCAAACAGCCAGCTCCTAGGACGCCTGCCCCAGCTGCACCCATCCTTCGGCTGGATGTTGTCCTTCTCTCGGGAGAGAGGGAGGGATGACCTCCATCCCTTGGTGGGGGCGGGAAGGAATGCCGGCTGCAGCTGCCTGTTAGATTTACGTCTGTCACTGACCCCTGTGGGTGTCGCTTTACAAGCCTAAGTTTTCCATCAACTGCATCCGTCCTATACACGCTTTTCGGGCTCCCAGCTGGAACAAACCTAACAGGCCCGCAGACCGTTGCTGTGTTGTCCCACAGTAGCGCCCCAGGGAGAATCTGCCCGGAGAGCCCTTTCTTTCTGTGAACCAGCCACCAGCTTTCCTGCAGATGGTTCCCCGACACGCTTGCAGCCGTGGACGCTCACTGGCAGGACCTGCATTTCGTTAACAGTTGGCTTAGGGTGGGCACCTCTAGCACCAGCCAGGTGGAAAGGCAAGCATTCTTCATTCCTGATCATCTTGGGTAGATTATGAAAGGAACTAACTGTATTCAGATGTCCTTAGACCAGTCACTTGAACTTGCAGAACATGCAAATATAGCCAAAAACACTAAGAAGCAGGGAGGGTGGGGAATAAAAACTTACCTGTGGGGTACAATGAACACCGTTCCAGTGATGGGGACACTCGCGGCCCTGACACCAGCATTATACAATTCATCCACGTAACAAGAACACTTGTGCCCCCTAATATTTTGAAATAAAAATAATTCTTAAAAATATAGCCAAAATATACTCCTGAATGGCTTATAAAGCTGAGAGCTTTTATAAAAATGGTAAGAGGAAGAAGTGAACCATGAGTGCCTACAGCTACAGAGATCTTGTTTTTTTAGTTAATTGATCCAAGGCATTATTTTAAAAGTTTCCCAGATGATTCTGATACGTGAAGGGTTGAAGACCGGCATTTCTCTACAAGAGCCAGGTCAGGTGTGGATTTGAGTACTCGAGGTGTTCGATTACACTTGTACCTTGTTCTCCTTCTACTTTAAAAGTTCCTTTTGGACAAAACCCTCATGGAGAAGCAAGCCTAAAACATCTGTGTCTGTAATACTCTTCATTGAAACCACTGAATCTCAGTAGACCTGGTTCTCTTGCATTGAGGTGGGTAGGGAAAAATCCTTTGACAACTAAACCCAACTATTATTCTAGCATTTTCTGTTTTATTTTCCAAAAATCTTGCCTAAGGTCTACTTTATTTAATGCAAAACTATGTCCCCTTTGTTGTTCCATGTCACACCATCTCAAAATAACCTTCAAGTGTTGGTTGAGAAGTGCAGTGCAGGCTTCAACAACTCAATGCAGAACCCGAGGAAAGAAAGTGAGAGAATCGTGAAAATCTTGAAAGATGTGAGTGTAAACACATTGACTATCTTCCTAAGTCAAAGCAGTTTGGAGCCAGAGCTGATGGTAAAGTGAATATTGCAGACTTCATTAGCTACCCATTAAGAATTGCCAGAGAAGAATCTGGCAATTCTTGGGACCCTCTCAGTTAAGGTAGTCTACAACTACTGGGATCAGGACTAAAGTCACTCATGCAAACCTTAATAATCAATGTTCTCGAACACGTGGGGATTTGGTTACTAATAAAAGTGGCAATGTATATTAATAGTATCTGCAAAACTGATAGTCAATAAAGTTGGATCCCTACCTCATTCCTTACACAAAAATAAATTCGAGGAGGCTGGCTAAAAAATGGAAAATTATGAAAAGATCACTTTAAAATTACAGTAGAGTGCGGTGGCTCACGCCTGTAATCCTAGCACTCTGGGAGGCTGAGGTGGAAGATTGCTTGAGTTTAGGAGTTTGAGATTAGCTTGAGCAAGACCCCATCTCTACTACAAATAGAAAGAAATTAATTGGCCAACTAATATATATAGAAAAAATTAGCCGGGCATGGTGGCGCATGCCTGTAGTCCCAGCTACTCAGGAGGCTGAGGCAGGAGGATCACTTGAGCCCAGGAGTTTGAGGTTGCTGTGAGCTAGGCTGATGCCACGGCACTCACTCTAGCCTGGGCAACAAAGTGAGACTCTGTCTTAAAAAAAGAAAAAAAAAGAAAAAAATTATAGTAGAAAAGGGCTTTCTAAATTTAAACAAATGTTGTCAGAGAAAGTGTGATAAAGTCATTTATATAATTGATTACATGAAAAAAACTGTAAAAGATAAATGACAAATTAAAACTGGATTTTGATATTTATAATATCACAATCAAAGGGCAAATTTCCTTAGTATTTTTAGAACTCTGATAATTTGATGAGGTAAAATCCAACAGTTCAGTAGCAAAACGGGCATCAACATGAAAGGACATAAGCAAAAATAAAAATGTTTCTTAGTCATATGAAGGGATGTTCACCCTCATGCGTAAGAAAAGAAATACAGGCTGGGTGTGGTGGCTCACGCCTGTAATCCTAGCACTCTGGGAGGCCGAGGCAGGCAGATTGCTCGAGGTCAGGAGTTCAAAACCAGCCTGAGCAAGAGCAAGACCCCTGTCTCTACTAGAAAGAAATTAATTTCTCTAATAGAAAGAAATTAATTGGCCAACTAATATATATAGAAAAAATTAGCCGGGCATGGTGGCGCATGCCTGTAGTCCCAGATACTTGGGAGGCTGAGGCAGCAGGATTGCTTGAGCCCAGGAGTTTGAGGTTGCTGTGAGCTAGGCTGACGCCATGGCACTCTGGCCCAGGCAACAGAGTGAGATTCTGTCTCAAAAAAAAAGAAATACAAATTAAAGTCAAAGTTAGTTACCTTTTGTTCACCGATCCACTGGCAAAGACTGAAAAGACTAACACAGTTGACCCTGGAACAACAGGGGTTCAAACTGCATGGGTTATACGTGAAGTTTTTTCAACCAAAGGTGGATCAAAAATAAAGGAGGCCGGGCCCGGTGGTTCACGCCTGTAATCCTAGCACTCTGGGAGGCTGAGGCAGCCGGATTGCTTGAGCTCAGGAGTTCAAGACCAGCCTGAGCAAGAGCGAGACCCCGTCTCTACTATAAATAGAAAGAAATTAGCCAAACAACTAAAAATAGAAAAAACTAGCCGGGCATGGTGGCACATGCCTGTAGTCCCAGCTACTTGGGAGGCTGAGGCAGGAGGATTGCTTGAGTACAGGAGTTTGAGGTTGCTGTGAGCTAGGCTGATGCCACAGCACTCTAACCCAGGCAACACAGAGAGACTCTGTCTCAAAAAAAAAAAAAAAATACCGTACTCATACTTGCAGGATTCCAAATCTGCATGTAGGAAGGGCTGATTTTTCCTGCAGGAAAAGTGGGTTCTGCAGGGCCAACTGTGGGATTTAAGTATACACGGCTGGCCGGGCGCGGTGGCTCACGCCTGTAATCCTAGCTCTCTGGGAGGCCGAGGTGGGCGGATCGTTTGAGCTCAGGAGTTCGAGACCAGCCTGAGCAAGAACGAGACCCCATCTCTACTATAAATAGAAAGAAATTAATTGGCCAACTAATATATATAGAAAAAATTAGCCGGGCATGGTGGCACATGCCTGTAGTCCCAGCTCCTTGGGAGGCTGAGGCAGCAGGATTGCTTGAGCCCAGGAGTTTGAGGTTGCTGTGAGCTAGGCTGACGCCACGGCACTCACTCTAGCCTGGGCAATAAAGTGAGACTCTGTCTCAAAAAAAAAATAAAATAAAATAAGTATACACGGATTTGGTTGCTGGAACCAATCCCCAGCGTATAGAAAAGGACTATTGGCAAGAGTGTAGGGAAAGTCTCACATCTAGTGGATGGAGAGTAGATGGTGGTACAACTCTATGAAGGAAAGTTTGCCAAAATTTTTAAATGCGCATTTTCCACATCTGACCCAACAATTTCACTTTTAGGAATTTACCATATATTCCCACATGCAAAATAATATGAGGATATTCACTGCTGCATTATTTGTGCAGCAAAAGATTAGTAATAACCTGTATCCCCATCACTGGGGTCACATAGGTTATCCTGTTAAATTATGCTGCATGCACACAATAGAAAGTTATGCAGCTTTTAAAAGAATGAGGCAGATCTCTACATACTGATATGAAATAATCTCTAAGATTTACTATTGAGTGATAAAAGCAAAGTGCAAAATAAGGAAAAGGAGAAGAATAGAGAAACCCCCATTCAAAATGAGTCTCCAAGCCAAAATTCCAAAACACATGAAGAAAGTTAATAAGACACCCACAAAACCAACAGATGAAAGATGAATTCACTCTGGTTAAAATTAATATAATAGCACTGTCTGAAAAATTTTAAAGTGTGTATGTTTGATCTCCTTGCAGAGAAAACTAAAGGGATAATATTTAAAAACCAAGATTATGACATAAAAACAGGCAGAAGTAATAATTTGGATATTAAAAAAAAAGCATAAATATTGGAAATGACAAGTATAGCCACTGAAATAATTCAATAGAGTTAACTCTAGCTTTAACAGAGTGGAAGATTCAGCTGGTTAATTAGAAGATAGTATCAAGGAACTTACCAAAAATATGCCGTGAGAGACAGAAACTGAGATAGATAGATGATAAACCTGTGTTTTTGTTTGGGGACGAGGCCTCACTATGTTTCCCAGGCTGCTCTTGAACTCCTGGGCTCAAGGGATCCTCCCACTTCAGCCTCCTGAGTAGCTGGGGATCCAGGCACACACCACCGTGCCAGGTAGATTTGATGATGATTGAAATGGAAGGTCATTGAAGAGGTTCCAACGCAAGTCTAATTGAGCAGCAGAAGTGTAGGATAAAGGGAATAACAGAGAAGCAAGATGTATTTTCCAGAATGAGGAAGACCATGAATGACTGAAAATGGCTCCAAGTATAGAACAAGATAAAGATGGATTCATGCCTAAGTCATTAAAGTGAAACTATAGAACACCAAGGATTATGAAGCAATCATAAAAAAAACCCCAAAAAACCCAAAAACCATCTTTTATTATATAAACAGCCACAAAAGTTAAACGAGTTGTGAAATGCACCCCAACGTACCAATCACCCAACTTTAACAATTATCAACAATCGTTGGGGTACGATTGGTACCCCAACGTACCAATCACCCAAATTTAACAATTATCAATTGTCCCATCCAACCACCACCATTGCCCTCTTTCTCCCTTTGCCCCACAATGAGTTTCTTAAAGTAATTCCCAGATATTTCATCCATTCATAGTACTGTATATATCTCTCTAAGAGATGGAGACACTCAATTTTTTAAAACATTATCTAAAATACTCTTATGTGTAAGCAGATTAATGATTCCTTAAAATCTAAAACATAGTTCCTTAAAAATAAAGCTGTTAGCTAGTCACTGTTCAAATGTCCCCAATTGTCTCAATAGCTTTTAAATAGTTGGTTTGTTTGAATCAGGATCCAAACAAAATCTACATAATGCTTTTATTTATTTTTTTAATTGGTTTTTTTGAGACAGGTTCTTGCTCTGTCACCCAGGCTGGAGAGCAGTGTTATAATCATAGCTCACTGTAGCCTCTAACTCCTTGGCTCAAGACATCCTTCTGCCTCAGCCTCCCAAGTACCTGGCACCACCACACTCAGCTAATTTTTTAAAAAATTTTGTAGAGATGGGATCTCACTATGTTGCCCAGGCTGGTCTTGAACTTCTAGTCTCAAGTGATCCTCCTGTCTTGGCCTCCCAGAGTGCTGGAATTACAGACATGAGCCACTGTACCCACCCTTGCTTTTAGTATATATGTTTCTTATGTGTTTTAAAAAATTTTATAACAGTCCAGCCTCTTTTTTTTTTTTTTTTGGCCATTTGTTGAAGAAACTGAGTCATCTACCCTATAGAATTACACACATTCTGGATTTGGCTGATTGCATCCTTGAGGTGCTGTCTAACATGCCCCTTCATCTCTGTGTTTCCTGGAAGCTGGTAGGTGGTTATATCCAGAGGCCTGCTGGAATTCAGATGTAATTTTTTGGCAAAATCACTCCATAGTTGGCGCTGTATACAGTTGATTCTTGAATAACAGGCTTAAATGTATAGATCCGCTTACACACGCTTTTCTTCCGCATCTACCACCTCTGAGACAGCAAGACCAACCCTTCCTCTTCCTCCTCAGCCTACTCAAAGTGAAGATGATGATGATGAAGACCTTTATTATGGCCGGGCGTGGTGGCTCACGCCTGTAATCCTAACTCTCTGGGAGGCCGAGGCGGGCGGATTGCTTGAGGTCGGGAGTTTGAAACCAGCCTGAGCAAGAGTGAGACCCCGTCTCTACTATAAATAGAAAGAAATTAATTGGCCAACTAATACATACAGAAAATATTAGCCGGGCATGGTGGCGCATGCCTGTGGTCCCAGCTACTCGGGAGGCTGAGGCAGCAGGATCGCTTGAGCCCAGGAGTCTGAGGTTGCTGTGAGCTAGGCTGATGCCACTGCACTCACTTTAGCCTGGGCAACAAAATGAGACTCTGTCTCAAAAAAAAAAGACCTTTATTATGATCCACTTCCACTTAACAAATAGTAAATATATTTTCCTTATGATTTTTTTATTTTTTGTTTTTTGATATACTCGTATATAATACAGTATATAAAATATCTCTTTTATATAATACAGCATATAAAATATCTGTGAAAATAGTATCTAATACAGTATATAAAATATCTCTGAAAACATAGTATATAACACAGTATATAAAATATCTCTTAATCAACTGTTATCAGTAAAGCTTCTAGTTAACAGTAGGCTTTTAGTAGTTCGGTTTTGGGGGAGTCAAAAGTTACATGCAAATATTAGACTGCCAGGGGGTCAGCACCCCTAACCTCCGCATTGCTCCAGGGTCCACTGTAGTACTTGCTGTGTCAACCCCATAAACACATAACGTCTGGTTAACTAAAGAGATAATATCAAAAGCTACCAGCATGAAAAAGCAGATTACTCACAAGTGAAAGACATTTGACTCGCAACAAAGCTCTTATCAACAAGAGCAGGTGCCAGAAAAATAGTATCTCCAGAGTTCTAATGGGAATATATAAAATAAAAAAATATATATAAAAATATACATATAAAAATGTATAATTCCAGAGTGAGGGTGGAATAAAGACAGTTCAGACACACTCATAATAGGAGAATTTACCACCATAGCCCCTAATTGAAAGAAAAGTGTAGGCTGCAAGAAACATGGCGAATACAGAAATGGATAAAATGCCAATAAGTTAAACAATTATTGTCTGGAATCAGTTATAATTAGCTCTTTTTTGTTTTTAAAAGATGGGTCTAAAACTCAATAAAAATAACAAATATGTGTGTTTCTGGGTAGAGGACATAGGGCATGGTAAGAGCCTCTCTTTTAAACTTTTTTTATTTCAACAGATTTAGGGATAACAAGTGTTTTTTGTTACATGGATGAATTGCATGATGCTGAGGTATCCCCTTGTTTGGAAGGAGGATAGAGAAAAAGAAAAACCTTAAACTTTGTTGGAAAAAAATAGTTTAGGATGTATGTTGATATTAAAATGCTATGAATAGGATGATGTATCACAGACCGGCATCACGGTGAGGCAGTGGCTGGCGGGGGCTCTGGGGTCTAGATGAAATCGTGTTGGCACGCGTCGAAAGCTGTTAAGGGTGGCTGGTGGATATCGCAGCACTGAGCATACCTGGGCTCTGTGCTTCTAGATACAGGGGTCTTCAAACCTTTTAAACAAGGGGCCAGTTCACTGTCCCTGAGACGGTTGGAGATTGTGCACTATGGGCCTGGGACGAGTCGGCCGCTAAGCAGGACAGGCAGCTGCGGCAAAAACACCCAGTGGGCCGGATAAGTGTCCTAGGCGGGCGGCAAGTGGCCCGCACGCCGTAGTATGAGGACGCCTGTTCTAGAAAATAGTGATAGCTAAGAAATCCCCGAGAGGCTGCCCAGGAAATGGCTTAATGCAAAAAACTGCCATTCCCCATGCGACTGAGATAAGACCTCTTGTTGATCTAGGACAGGGACAGATACCCTCCAAAGTCCCACTATGTGTCTCCTAAGTGGCCATGGGAACTGTGTGTCCCCACTGACCAGACTAGAGAAAATGCCTGCTAACTCGGCTATATTGTAGTCAGGCGCCTCTCCTTCCCCCAGGCCCCTGAACTTTGGCCTGCCCTGGCACTTACAGGAGCAATGGAATGGGGAACCCCCCACCGTCCCCCTTCACAACCCCTCCCAGTAGCCACTGACTGAAACATTTTCTGTTCTCGCGCTGGATCACCCCCACTGCCCCACACCCAGTTATTTCTAGGCTTGCTTTACTTCTTTCTGTAAAAGAAACACCTTTCAGCCTTCGTTCTGAGATGCTCGTGGATCTTGTGTCCAGAGCATTCTCCCTGTTACAGGAAGTCTTCTCAAATGATGTCTCTCCTTGCCTAGGGACAGATGTGTTTTCTATTTGACAGATACTTGGGATTTTATTATATTAACCTTTGTACTTTTGTATATGTTTGATAACTTCCATAAGAAAAAGCTTGAAAGTAATATATGTTGACATTTGAGGGAAGTAACAGAAAAGAACAGAAAAACAATCAAATTGCTGTTAAACAAGCAGAAGGAAGAAAAGAAAGATTTCAATGGAAAGAAGGGAAGAAGAAAAATAAGCAAACAAAAGAGATAATGTAATAAACAGAAACACAAAATAAGTCAGTCCCACTGCATATTTCTGTAACCACTATAAATATACTCACTATAAATATACTCAAATATACTCACTGAAGGCAGAATCTACTGAACTGAATTGAAATAAACAAACCGTGAAGCTGCCCGTAAGAACCTCACCCAAATCTCCCAAAGAGCTCTCAGATTCTTCCAACTCTGATATAACTTGTGTGTTTTGGAATTTTTGAGACCTTGGTAATCTAAATTTTAGTTGAGGAAGCAGAATCAGAGAGGTAGAGTTACCTACTCAGGGCTATATATTCATGAGGGCCAGGGGAAACTGGATCTCCTTTCAATCCAAACATTTTTTTTCCCATTCACCTGTGACTAATGATATATTAACAGCAGGACATATGGGAGGCCGAGGCGGGCGGATCGTTTGAGCTCAGGAGTTCGAGACCAGCCTGAGCAAGAGCAAGACCCCTTCTCTACCAAAAACAGAAAAAATTAGCCGGGCATGGTGGCTCGTGTCTGTAGTCCCAGCTACTACTTGGGAGGCTGAGGCAGGAGGATCGCTTGAGCCCAGGAGTGTGAGGTTGCTGTGAGCTAGGCTGACGCCGCAGCACTCTAGCCCTGGGCGACAGAGTGAGACTCTGTCTCAAAAACAAACCAAAAAAACAGGACATAAGATTAGTCTAGAACAGACACAGGATTTCATCAGATTTAAAAATTTGCCACACTTTATGGACAATAAAAAACCAGTGTTGGTCAAAATGTGGAGTGGCGAAGGCTTGAGGGCAATTTGTCAGGCCCCTGTAGACGTATGTTCACTGAAAAGTTTGGAAGGAAACATACCCAAATTTCTAAGAGTGATTCCCTCTTTAGTGGGCAGGGTGAGTTGGGAATGAGTGGTGGTAAAAAGAGACTTTTTGCGTGTGTGTGTGCTGTCTTTATAATTTTCTATGGGAAATATGTTCACATATTATGATTTGGTTAAAAGAGATTTTTCCATCTCCATGGCCACCTCTGAGTGACATGCCATCTCTCTCTGGAGAGTGGCTAAAAACTCTAGCCCTGCCCTGACAGAGATCCAGGGGAGGTGGCCGTGCGTGTCGATGACGCCTCTCGTGGGTGTCCCGGTGGGGGGCCTGGTGCCTGAGTGTCCAACCCAAGGCGAGGTGTCCTCCTCACGGGAAACTCGTTTATCCTGTAAGGCACCCTTGTGGCTCTTCTCTGGCCTGTGTCCAGCTTATTCATACCAGACAGCCACTCTCTAGAAGAGCCCTGACTGGGAGGAGAGTTGGGTTCAGGTGTTTGGGTCAACAAAGTACGTGAAGTAGCAGAAGCGGTGTACTGCTCACAGGTCCTAGAGACAGGAGCAGTGGCCACAAGGCTGACAGAAGTCCAGAGGCAGCAGGTGCTCTGCAGCAGGTGGGGGGTGGAGAGAGAGAAGGATCTGTGGGATCAAAACCTTTACTTGGAGCCCAGGACAGTCCCCAGGAAGGTTTCCCATGGGGAATTCTAACTGGTGGGTGCTAAACAAGCAGGTACCAGCTCCGTGGAAGTGCCCTGTGACCGAGAGGTTGTCACCCACTGTGGCATATCTGCACAGTCCACGTGGGATGCAGGGTTACTGGGGCAAGTAGGTCGTACGTATCTGGCTGCCCCATGGGGAGGTGGTCACAGGAAGGCGGGTGTGTAGGGCTGATATGCAGATGGGCCACACTGAGGAACTGGGAGGAGGTGGAGAGCTGGAAACCGTAAGCCCTGCTTCTGGGGTGGGAAGGCAACACTGAAAATGGAACCAAGGCAACATAAATTCTAAGAATTTACTGCACTCATTAATTCCTTACAATGGCTCTGTATCTATTAGGCTTCTTGGGCTCATGTAGCATAACCAGTTAAATGTGGAAAGAGAAGAGGGGTGAGGCCGGCCGCAGTGGCTCACGCCTGTAATCCTAGCACTCTGGGAGGCCGAGGCGGGTGGATTGCTCAAGGTCAGGAGTTCGAAACCAGCCTGAGCAGGAGCAAGACCCCGTCTCTACTATAAATAGAAATTAATTGGCCAGCTAATATATATAGAAAAAATTAGCCAGGCATGGTGGCACATGCCTGTAGTCCCAGCTACTCGGGAGGCTGAGGCAGGAGGATTGCTTGAGCCCAGGAGTTTGAGGTTGCTGTGAGCTAGGCTGACGCCACGGCACTCGCTCTAGTCTGGGCAACAGAGTGAGACTCTGTCTCAAAAAAAAAAAGAGGGGTGAGGGAGGGAAGATAGGAAGGAGGGCGGGCAGACAGGCTGGCTATTATAAAATGTAGGTCAGGCCGGGCGCGGTGGCTCACGCCTGTAATCCTAGCACTCTGGGAGGCCGAGGCGGGCGGATTGCTCAACGTCAGTTCAAAACCAGCCTGAGCAAGAGCGAGACCCCGTCTCTACTATAAATAGAAATTAATTGGCCAACTAATATATATATTAAAAAAAAAAACAGCTGGGCATGGTGGCGCATGCCTGTAGTCCCAGCTACTTGGGAGGCTGAGGCAGGAGGATCGCTTGAGCCCAGGAGTTTGAGGTTGCTGTGAGCTAGGCTGACACCAGGGCACTCACTCTAGCCTGGGCAACAAAGGGAGACTCAGTCTTAAAAAAAAGTAGGTCAGCATTACCTTCACTTTACACACTGAGAGAAAGCAGATTCATGAAACAAGTTGCCCAAATCAGTTAAGTGTTGGAACTAAGTTTTAGACCCAAGGGTGTGTATGGGAAGCCCACATTCCACGGCACCACAAATGGGATGTGCTGCTTTCTAGGACAGCCTGGCAAGCTACTGCCTACTCAACTCCGTGGAGCAAGGCTGCTCTTCCTGGGTCTTGGGATCCCGCATCCATGCTATATGACAAGGAATGTCTTATGGGGCTAGAATTGATCTAGTGACAGCAGGTGCAGAAGGCTGGGCAAATTGTGCCATGTCTAGCGTTGAGCGTGGAGTCAGCCTCAGTCTCAGCCAGCCAGGCAGGCTGTCGGGGAGGGGGATGGGCACTGTGGGAGAGGCTTGCAGCAGCACATCTGTGCCCTGTGCTTGGACAGGCTGGAGGTGGCCCTGGCAGCAGCTGTAGGTGCTGCAGGCCCGGGGACCAACAGATCAGATCAGCAAGTGTGTACTGGCTGTCACCCTCTGATGTCCTGCACCCTCTGATGTCCTTCCAAATGTGGTGCTGTCTCACTTCTCTTCACATCTCAGGAAATGTCTTGTGATCAATGCTAACCCTGAACCAGCCAGGGAAGGAAATCCTGTGAAAGGTTTCAGAGCATACTTCTTATAAAAGATCAGAAATGCCAGAGGCTTGCTGTCCTAGTTCACCTTATAGCTTAGACATGTGCCTTACGATAAACCAATCAGATTGTGTCTGGGGTTTCAGACTGGAGCTACAAGATGGCAAGGACAGTGGTGAATTCTTCCTGTTCTGTCAGACCAGTTCCCACAGTTCATGTTGTTTGCAGCATGAATCGAGGAACCACGGGGCTAGGTTTCTGTGACCTTTGGCACGTTCTAAGTTCCCCGGGCCTGTTTCTCCATCTTTAAAATGGGCATAAAATGTCTAACATACGGTGTGGTGGAATATGAATTGCATAAACTATCTTCGGTTTGAAACTTCATTGGGTTGTTGCAAAGTATCATACCCACCCCTGCCCATGTTATCTTCTAAGCCTGATTCTCTAGGCTTCCTAGTGATTCCATGAGCCAGCCTATGACCTTTCCTCAATATATTCAACTTTCACTTGGCAAAATTTGGCTTCCCACTAAAAGAACGGGAAGCACTTCATCATGGGGTCAGTGGGGTGTTGGTTCCCTGCGCTATGTGCTGGGGCTGCTGGCAGGACTTTTTTTGTTCTTAGGCTGGCTGGCTCTTTTCTGGTCATTGAAAAGTTAATGGTTGAGAACCTTGCCCTGCCTCTCCAAAAGGCTAGTAGTGATGCTTTGATGCTTCTTGATTCACCACCTCCAAGATGTCTGCAATCGGCCTTTCTCCCTCTACTTGTGACCGCGAAGGCTCATCCGCTTGAGACTTGTGCACCCAACCTCTTTCCAGATGCCTGCTGGTTGGGAAGTGGTTTCACCTTAGTGATGGGCACCAAAGTCTTATGATGTCAGGTCTTTGGGCTTGACTTGTCCATATCAACCCAAGGGTGAAATCCTACCCAGGCCGAGTTCCTTGTTCTGCTATAGGACACTCCTCATTGCTGTGAGCCTGAAACGAAAACTCACAGAGGACAATTCCTCTCAACAGTTCAGAATCTGGATCTTTTAGTCAATGTTTTTTTATGAAGTAAAGACACAGGAGACTGAAAAAAAAAAAAAAACTTTATTAAAGATGTGAAGGCATTTACAAAATGCCAAGGAAAACCATTCCCTGTTCATTTTTTAAATCTCAGAGCCTGTGAGGCCTGAACATTCACTAGGTACCAGAAAACAATGCCACTCTTGCACAGCATGAAGGCTATTTTTGTTTCTCAACACCCCAGTATTAGTTACCCAAAGTTTGCCTCTACTGGGCCCTAACTTACACTTATCGAGTCTCTGTGCACATGTTCAGAGTTTCTTGAGCTGCTCATAAGAGTCACAGCTTCACTTCAGTGTTCCTGCAGGTAGAGGTATGCATAAAATCCTTAGTGTTATGTTCTCTGAGTACTGATGGCAGCTGGAAAATGAGCAAAGGGTAGTACTTAGGAATCAGCAAATTAAAGCCGTAAATCTAAGGTGGACAATTCCATTCTCAACTGAAACAGGGTGGATAATGCTTTTATATAAGAGATACTGTATGGTTTTGTGTACACAGCACACAATGTTTAACAAATTTTATTTCATCTAAGTCTACAAACAGATTTAGGGAAAACCTCCAGACTATTTTCCCGAATGACATAGCAAAAAAACCAAAAAAAAAAAAAAAAAAAACCAAAACAAAACATAAAGAAAAAGAAGAGAGGTGCCCAAGGGAAGGTATTTTTACAAAATCTTGGTGGAGAGGCACCCCAGGGATGATCTGGCCTCAGTAAAGAGGCAATTTTCCTGTAGCTAAACTGACCACAAGTGGGAAGGCTGTCCACAGGAGACAGTGGCTGCTTGTATCCTACAGCTTCTCATATAAGCAGCAGCTCCATAGTCACCAAAGGTATTGTTCATAATACACCTTAGTGATATGGGTCCATGATAATGTAGCTTTTATAACATATCCATTGTAAGTACATATTTAATACAAATCAGAAATTCATGAAACTATAAGCCATTTACAACATATAGGACTGTCCCTATACAAAGGGTTCACAATCTGAACTGGCCTTTAAAAATGACAAATAGTCTTAGTATAATATTGTAAACAAATGACTCCAATATAAAAAAACAAAACATGTAGTATAATATATAATTATTAAAGACTTCAGGTAAGATTTTCAGAAAACCCAGGGATAGATTTTATATCACAAAATGGTCCATATCGCCCAAATATGTCTTTTGATTGGACAGTAAAATAGTATTTGTTGGAAGCTAAAAATTGAGATAAAGTACATGCCATCGGGAGTGGTAAAGCTTTAATTTCTCCGATTTTCTTCCAAATCAGCTTATTATTAGGGATCTCATGACACAGGAAGAGGTGGTAGCTTTCCACAGGAGCACACTTGGGATTGATTTTGGTGATGTTCCAAGTCAGGGCAATGCCCCTGGGTCTCAAAACCCGTTTCACTTTGAGCTCAGGCTTCTGGGGAGGAAGTGTGTCTCGGATTTTGTCCACCAGTTCAGGTAGTAGTGGTGGTGGTTCTGGGAGAGGTGGCAGGTGCTCAAAGGACTCAAGAACCTAAAAACACATTTGTAAAAAAGTTAAGCAAGCTGGCTTGGTGGGTACCAATTATTTTAAAGTGGTCAACAGCAGTTGTAAAAATATGTATTTCCCATTCTTCAATCCTTTTGTCAGAATAATAAAAGGATATTTCAAGAATTATGTGAGGCTGGATCCTGTGTTTTAAACATAAGCCTCATTTGGGGTTAAGATTTCTACACTCTGGAACATCACTAATCCAGAGTGGATTAGGTCTCAGACATTTTGGATAAATATTCCATCTTACTTCTAAATTGTGTTCTCAAATATTATACTAATTTACAGAAACGTACATGAGAGCGTGTTTCCCTCCACTCTTACCAAAATGACTATTGCTTTTAAAATAAAAATGCTTAACCAATTTGTTGGATGAAAAAAATGTTTTTAAATTCCTATAGCGTCTGTAAAATTCAATTGAATTATTTTAATTGTGTAAGTAGATTCACAATAGCACATTTTTAAAAGCACATGAAAGTGTTTTCAAGGTGAAATGTGACTCAAATATTTCTTCAGGGTAAAATAAGGTACTTCACACTCAATTTGAAATGAATAGCTGTTACAGAGCACTTCATATCAGTACCTGGGCTGCATTTTGTGTGGCTAGGGTTGTCTCTTTTGAGTTTAAAACAGCTTTTGAAGGTGACTCCAGGGTGGATACTGGATGTTCTGTGAACAATACAAAGTTTGAAAAGTAAAATTTATCTGTAATAATCAATTCCATAGCCTTTAAGCAAATAATTTTAACTCTTGGATAGTAATTAAATGTGAACTAAACTTACAAGACTGTGAAATATGAAGATACACTTTTGATAAAAGTTCAAAGCTTAAAGGTAACAAATCCAGAAAATTTTCCTTTAGGGTGACAGAAATTCCCTTCTTAAGGTAAATACTTTGGTCATTATGCAACCAGGAACTAGGTACATCTACACATAGGAGAGGGATCCCTGCTCAATGATCTTAGAGGCAAATTTTCTTCTAATAGGTCAAAGATATCCACAAACACAGAGCCATTTATAATCATGTATGAATATACGAGACCCATAAGTCCTAGGAATTCAAACTAAGAATCATGCATGCAGGCTAGAAGTTTTCTTCCTTTCCTTTTTCTTTTTTCTCACAGTTAAATCTCTACTGATGGGGTCTGTGTTAATCTGGAGGGAATTAGGTATAAACTGTGGCCTGGGGAAAAGGAGGGGGAGGAGAGAGGAAGAAAGGGGGTGGTCAGAAAAAAAGGGGGTGGGGGGAAAGAAGGTGTAAGTAGGCACAAGAATGGTTTAAAAACTGGGGAGAATAAATATAGTTAAGAAAATGGGCTTCATGGTAGAAAGTATGAGTTGGATAACTGAAAATTCCAGAAATTTGAACTATCTAAGCAGCAGTAAAAACCATTTTAGGTCCATTGCATGTCTAGTGATATAACTATTTAATGTGCTTTATGAATCCCAAAATTAAATTATTTTTATTTGCATTTTTCTTTTGACTGACAAGGATGAACAAGATTCTGCATTATGTTTTAAAGGTAAATTATAAGTCTCTTTATTCACTGGCATTTAAAAAACTCTTTCCAGAAGAATTAAATGACTTTATGGTCTTAATCTAAGAGAATCTGTACTGCCTTTTCATACTGGTTTAATTAGAACTAGATTTGTAAAATCATAATCTGCAGGTTATGTAGGTAACCGCCTCACCTCCCAAAGTGTCAGGATTACAACTAAGCAATGCCCAGTCAAAACATGGTTTTGTTTTTTTTAAGAGAACTCTCAACAAAGAAAGCATGGCTTTTAAAGTTTGTATTTTTGAAATGATCTATTGAGACATAATCTATAATTTATACCCATTTTAAGTATGCAGTTCTTTGAGAATTGACAAATGTAAACATTTGTGAAACAATCACCAAAATACAGACACAGAATATTAACCCAAAAGTTCTTTAATGTCCCTTCTCAGTCAATCCCTCTCACCGCTAACCCCACGAAACCACTAGTGTATTGTCACTAAAAATTACATGTCTTTTCTAAAATTTCACATAAATTGAATCACATAGCATGTATAATTTTCCCCAGCATGTTTCTGAAGCATATATGCAATATGTAGTTGCATATATCAATATTTTATTCACTTTAGTGTTTAGTTGTATAGATATTCCACAATCTATCTACTGGCCTGTTGACAAGACACTTGGACTGTTTCTAGTTCTCGATTAGGAATAAAGCTGCTATGAACAAATGTGTAAAACTCTGCGGTAGATGTAGGTTTTCATTTCTTTTTAGTAAATACTTAAAAGAGTAGAATATAAAGTCATATAGTAAAGGTATAGTTAATGTTTTAAGAAAACTGCTAAACTCCTTCAAAGGTGATTTTACATTCTTACCTGAATGAAAATAATGAGAATCCAAGGTGGTTCTACCATCCTCACCAACACTTCATTTGGGTCATTCTTTTGGGTATGTAGCAGTATCATGTCTTAATTTCTCTAATGAATAATGATGTTGAGGATATGTTCCTGTGCTTATTTGCCAACCCCTTAGATTGGGTTGGCACCAATCTAAGGGGTTGCCTTAGATTGTTTCACCTACTCGCTTTGGGTCTAATTTACTCTGCTCTTAGCATCATGCATTTATTTTAGACCTTCTAATTTTTCTAATATAAATATTTAATGCTAGTAATTTCCCTCTAAGCACTGCTTTAGCTGCATTCCACAAAGTCTGATATGCTTGTTTTTATTTTCATTCAGTTCAGAGCATTTTCTAATTTCACTTTTAGATTTCTTTTTTGGCTCATGAGGTTATTGAGAAGCGTATTTAGTTTTCAAATATTTTGGGATTTTTCAGCTATCTCTGTTATAGACTACTCATTTAATTCTGTTGTGTCAGAGAATATATTCTGGGCCGGGCGCAGTGGCTCACAGCTATAATCCTAGCACTCTGGGAGGCCGAGGCGGGAAGATTGCTGGAGGTCAGGAGTTCGAAACCAGCCTGAGCAAGAGTGAGACCCTGTCTCTACTATAAATAGAAATTAATTAGCCAACTAATATATATAAGAAAAAAGTAGCCAGGCATAGTGGCGTATGCCTATAGTCCCAGCTACTCGGGAGGCTTAGGCAGCAGGATTGCTTGAGCCCAGGAGTTTGAGGTTGCTGTGAGCTAGGCTGACACCACAGCACTCACTCTAGCCTGGGCAACAAAGGGGGAGACTCTTGTCTTAAAAAAAGAATATATTCTGTATGATTACAATCCTTTTCCATATACTGGGACTTGTTTTATAAGAACCTAATCCCTTACTGCACTTAAAAGAATTCTATTATGATGGAGTTTAGTGTTCTATAAATGTCAATTAGGTTATACTGGTTGATAATGTTGCTTAGGCCTTACTGACTTTGTCTACAAATTACATCAAGTACTGAGAAAGGAGTATTGGAATCTCTAATTACCAATTATAATTATTTTTCTATTTATCATTTCATTCTTATCAGTTTTGCATCAGGTATTTTGAAGCTCCACTAGTGAGTGCATATACATGTAGGTGTATTCTGTCTCAAAAAAAAAAAAAGTCTCACTTTGTTGCCCAGGCTAGGGTGAGTGCCGTGACATCAGCCTAGCTCACAGCAACCTCAAAACTCCTGGGCTCAAGCAATCTTACTGCCTCAGCCTCCCAAGTAGCTGGGACTACAGGTATGCCCCACCATGCCCGGCTAATTTCTTTCTATTTTTAGTAGAGACGGGGTCTCACGCTTGCTCAGGCTGGTTTCGAACACCTGACCTCAAGCAACCCTCCCACCTTGGCCTCCCAAAGTGCTAGGATTACAGGTGTGAGTCACTGCGCCCCGCCTACTCTATCTTTTTGATGAAATACTTGCTTTATCATTATAAAACAGCCTTTCTTTTTACTTATTCTGAAGTATATTTGTCCAATAATACAGCCACTCTTATGATTAGTGTTTGCATGCTTTTACATGGTTTATCTTCTATCCTCTTTAATATATTTGCATACTTCTATCCTCTTTAATGTATTTGCATATTTATATTTAAAGCACATCTCTGGCTGGGCGCTGTGGCTTATGCCTGTAATCCTAGCACTCTGGGAGGATGAGGCGGGCGGATTGCTCAAGGTCAGGACATCGAAACCAGCCTGAGCAAGAGTGAGACCCCATCTCTACTATAAATAGAAAGAAATTAATTGGCCAACTAAAATATATACATAGAAAAAATTAGCCGGGCACAGTGGCGCATGCCTGTAGTCCCAGCTACTTGGGAGGCTGAGGCAGAAGGATTGCTTGAGCCCTGGAGTTTGAGGTTGCTGTGAGCTAGGCTGACACCACGGCACTCACTCTAGCCTGGGCAACAGAGTGAGACTCTGTCTCAAAAATAAAATAAAATAAAGCACATCTCTTAATCATATAGTTGAGTGTTGCTTTGTTTTCCAGGCTAACAATATCTGCTTTTTAATGGAGTGTTTAGACCATTTACATTTATTATCAGTATAGTGAGGTTTAACTCTATCATCTTGGCCTTTTAGTCTGTTAGTCTCATTTGTTCTGTCTGCTTTTATGCGGCTTCTCTTAGATTGAATATTTTTTAAATTGTTTTATCTCCACTATTGGTTTATTAGCTCTACTTCCACTTGAAGGAAAAACTGTTGCTCTAGGCATTACCATATGTATCTTTAACTTATAGTTTACGTTCAAATACCACTCCATTCTCATACATGTAAAGACCCTTAAAACAGCATACTTCTGTTCCTCTGACCATCTTTGGTACAACTACTGTCATACATTAACTTCTACACATAAACTTTACAATAGGTGTTATATTCCTTTATGTAGACCCACTTTCCATCTTTTATCATTTTTTTTTTTTTGAGACAGAATCTCACTTTGTTGCCCAGGCTAGAGTGAGTACCATGGCGTCAGCCTAGCTCACAGCAACCTCAAACTCCTGGGCTCAAGCAATCTTGCTGCCTCAGCCTCCTGAGTAGCTGGGACTACAGGCATGCGCCACCATGCCCTGCTATTTTTTTCCATATATATTAGTTGGCCAATTAATTTCTTTCTGTTTATAGTAGAGACGGGTCCCGCTCTTGCTCAGGTTGGTTTCGAACTCCTGAACTCAAACGAGCCACCCGCCTCGGCCTCCCAGAGAGCTAGGATTACAGGTGTGAGCCACGGGGCGCCCGGCCCATCTTTTAGCATTTTACTATCACTTGAAGATCTTCCTTTATTTCTGATAGCAAAGATCTGCTGGCAACAAATTTTGTTTATCTGAAAAAGTAATTTTCTTCCATTTTTGAAAGACATATTTGCTAGATATAAAATTCTAGGTCGACAGTAATTTTCTCCAATCCTTTTAATAATGAATGTCATTTGATTGCCTTTTGGTTTGCATTGTTCTGAGAATTCTGTGAATTCTTTTTCCTAACTACATTGTATCTTCATTTTTCTGTTTATCTCTGGTTTTTAAGAACTTGGTTATGATATCATATCTTGGTATGGTTTTATGCCTAAGCTATTTGGAATTTATTGAACATCTTGGACATGTGGGTTTATATTTTTCGTAATATTTTGATGAGGCCCTATAACTGGTTCCCAGCCCCAGATGATTATATTTCACTTCTTTTGACTAAAATCTGAGAAAAAGGACACTGTTTTGTCATTCTCCCTCTACATTTTCATGTCATGTCCCAGACCTGTTTCTGTGTGTATCCTCTCAGCTGCTGTTGTAATGGTTAGAGAAAAAAAGTGTGTACCACAAGAATAAAAGATTATAATAGCCCCAAACAACCCAGATGTCTTTCAACGGGTGAATGGATTCTCAAAAAGGAGTGCAGGAAAAGAAAATATTTTTATTTTTGAAGAAAAAAAAATCAGTGGGTGAATGGATAAATTATGATATATCCACACCAGGGGCTACCCATGGCAATAAACAGAAACACTACTGATACACAGCAACAACAATGTGGATGACCCTCAAGAAAATTATGCTGAGTGAAAGAACCCAATCTCAGAAAGACACATATTGTATTATCACACTAATATTATATTTGTTAAATAATGTAATCATAGCGATGAAAACAGATTACTGGTTACCAAGGATTAGGGGGAAGGAGGTAGGTGTGGCTATAACGGGATAGAATAGTTCTTCTGTACATTGATTATAGTGGTAGTTACACGAATCCATGCATGATAAAATTGCATAGAGCTATAAACAAATGTATACTAACATATTAAACTCCATAAGTGGGTCCAGTGAGTTTTGAATTGTTACCCTTCCCTTTTTTAACAAACAGAAAAATTTAAAAATCTTTTACCTGTGTTATAGTTAGATAGGCCTTCTCTTGTCAAATCAATTACAGAAACAAGTTTCTTCTGTACAGCCTAAAAAATTGTTTAAAAAATAACTATCATTTAGAAACAAGACATTAACATTCTCTAAATATCTTATGGTTTATTATGAAACTCTACTATGGAAAAAAAGCTCTTATAAAAGACCGTATAGTTTCTGAGAATATGACTAGGCAGAGTCTAAATGAATTTAATAAATGAATGTTTGTGAAATATGTTCATCATTAGCTGTCTGCTTTTCAATGTGCAAGCTAAACTGGAACCTGGTTAGGCTAACTAGTCAGACACTAATTTCTCAGAGAATGAATCATCTAAAGAATGACTTAAGTCCTCCAACATGTAGCAAACACTAAAGTTCCTATAACTAACGTATTTAAATGAGCAGTATTCAGACACAACATTTATTACCCACCGTAACTTCAGTTTCAGCATTAGGTGTATCGCTGGAATTTCCTGATATAACTTTTCTAATATCTGAAAGAAAATTATTAAAATATAAATATTTTTGACAAGCTTATTAAACTATTTATGTACTTTGTAATATATGAATGCTGAAATACAATGCGATGCTAATTATATATATAATCATAAAAAGTAACTCAATTGACTTTACCTATTCCAAAGGTTGATGATCCAATTTTTAAAAAAGGTAGATTTTTTGGGCCAAAAGATTTTTTTCCCCTTCTTTGTAACTGTATTAGTAACCCTTTTTTTGAAAACCTGAAAATGATTTTAGTATTTGAGAAAATATACTTGAAAATGCACATTTTTTTATTCACAGTATCTTTAGAATTGCCTGAGATAAGAAGCATTCTTCCTGGAACCAGTAGGAAGCGTCAGATAAATGTTTAACATCTTTTTAGTAACTCTCTGATTTACAATCTCAACAGCCCAAACTGTCAGGACAATAAAATAGCTATATAAGTAGAGGCAAAGCTTTCTGAAATTAAGATGCACATACTACAATACAGTAAAAAAAATGAAATGAAAATGGGAAATTATGGGGCCAGGTGCAGTGGCTCACACCTGTAATCCTAGCACTCTAGAAGGCTGAGGCAGGAGGATCATTCAAGGTCAGGAGTTCGAGACCAGCCTGAGTGAGAACGAGACCACCTCTCTACTAAAAATAGAAAAAATTAGCCGGGCATGGTGGCGCATGCCTGTAGTCCCAGCTACTCGGGAGGCTGTGGCAGCAGGATTGCTTGAGCCCAGGAGTTTGAGGTTGCTGTGAGGCTGATGCCACGGCACTGTAGCCCAGGCAACAGAGTGAGACTCTGTCTCAAAAAAAAAAAAAAGGGAAATTTTGGACGAGAAATTATGAGCCAAACAAGATGGCTATTTTAAGAAAGGAAAAAGTTATCATTGGAAATTTCAGGTTAAAATTCTTTATGTAAGTGTAGTAAGACAAACACTAAAAAGCAACAAAAGTGTTACCAAAAAAAAAGTTAAAAACAATCAAAGAAATTAAAGTTTAAATCTCAAGTAGACTATGAGATAAGGTAATATAAAAAAATGCAAAAAGCAAACCACCACTACCACCAACAAAAGGCCAAGGCAAACAATTAAAAATAGTGTATGTGAAAGCTAAGTAGTTTTACAACTTGCAAAGTCGCTAAACACAGTAACGAAACAGGCCATAAGCTAATAAAACACAAGGTTAAAAAGAAATGTCAATTATATTAAGAAATCATTTATTTAGGTAATATTAATTATAAGTTAGAACATTTTTGAGTACATTTAAAACTTATGATATTCAATTATTTTAAACATTGATTTAAGGCTTTCTAATTTGATCATATTCTAATCAACTTAAGATACCTGTTGGATCTGATGTAATTGGAGTTGTCAAATTAGGACTTTCCACAGAAATCAACATAACATCATCATTGTTACTAAAATAAAAAAAAAATTAAAAAAATAAACATGCATCATCAGGCTTAAACATGCAATTAGTGGTTAGAGTTCCTCTAGCTTAACATTGCATAACATGTTTACTGAACAATTTGTGAGGAAATGGCAATCATAAAACAAAACACCAAAGAAACCCCAGGTATTACCAATTCAGTATGACCGAAATTTCATGAAAATCCAATAGTAGACCCATAAAACTGAGTAGGGATTGACTCACAGTGAATCCAAATACATAATGTATAAATATACAATAGACATAAATGTATAAAATACACAAATTATCACTTGAGCACAGAAACTTGCCTTCATAAAATGAAATGTACAACTGAAAGAAACCCATTAAGACACTGGCTTTTAAAGATTGAAGAATGTAATAAAGGTATTAAAAAAAAAAATGACACTACTGATATTTTACGTTAGAATTTTGTTAAGAAAACCTTAAGACAAATTTAATTAAGCTCATTAAAATCCTGTATCAATTTTCCTTCTTTTTTTTCCTTGAGACAGAGTTTCACTCTGTTGCCCGGGCTAGGTAGAGTGCTGTGGCATCAGCCTAGCTCACAGTAACCTCAAACTCCTGGGCTCAAGTGATCCTACTGCCTCAGCCTCCCGAGTAGCTGCAACTACAGGCATGCGCCACCATGCCTGGCTAATTTTTCTATATATTTTTAGCTATCCAGCTAATTTCTTTCTATTTTTAGTAGAGTCGAGGTCTCGCTCTTGCTCAGACTGGTCTCGTACTCCTGAGCTCAAAGGATCCGCCCACCTTGGCTTCTCAAAGTGCTAGGATTACAGGCGTGAGCCATCGAGCCAGGCCTAAAATCCTGTATCAGTTTTCTACACAGCATTATACCATTTTCCTGTAGATGCCTTCTTAGTGTTTGTATTTAGGTCTACAATCCATTTTGAGTTAATTTTTGTATATGGTGTGAAGTGCTGGGGTTCACCTTTTCCCTGTAATTAGTCCAGCAACATTTGTTGAAAAAGTTTTTCTTATTAAATTACCATGGCATGCTTATTGTAAACCAATGGACCACATGTGTATTCTTTAGTCTGTCCACTTATCTGTTATCTATCCTATGTCAAAACCACTGTCTTTTCCTACAGCTTTATAATAAGTCTTGAACTTGGGTACAGTAAGTCTCCCAACTTTGCTCTTATTTTATATATTGTTTTCATCTTCTAGGTCGTTACATTTTCAATCAGTTTGTTACCTTTTACCAAAAAGGCTGCTAGGATTTTGATTAGGACTGCATTCAACGTACAGAACAATTTGGGCTGAATTGACATCTTAACAATAATGAATTTTCTGATTCCTTAAAGTTGTGTGTATCACCATTTATTTAGGTCGTCTTTAATTTCTTCAGTAATACCTCGTTACGTTTCATACATACTTTAGTTTTTCCTTAAGTATCATGTTCTGTTATTTAAATGGCGTACAGTAAGAAGTCTGCTGCCATTCTTATTTCTTATTCCTTTCTATGTGATGTCTTTTCTCTCTCTGGTTATTTTTTAAGATTTTGTAATCATCACTGCCTTTCAGCAATCTGATATGATGTGGCTTTGTATGGTTTTATGTTTCTATTGCTTGGAAATTGTTAGCTTTTTCTTTACATTTATGGGTTGAGTTTGGATCAAATATGGAAAAATTTCATTGTATTTTCAAATATTTTTTCTGCTCCTTAGTGATATTCCAGTAATATATATTAGACTGCTTGATTCTGTTCCATAGGTTTCTCGTGCATTGTTTTTACAGTCTTTTTCCTCGTGTTTTAGTTTAAACAGTTTCCGTTCCTATTTTACTGATTTTCTTTTTAAAGCACTAATTACTGTTAATTGTATCCACTCAACTTTTCAATTTAGTTGTCTTTTTCATTCTACAAGTTCATTTCATCTATTAATAAAGTTCAACTTGGGTCTTCTATATTAGTATCTTCCATTTCTCTCAAGTTCATGTTTTCTTCTACACTGCTGAACATGATGTTGACGTATCTGTTTGGGATCTCTCCAACGCTACTCTTTGACCTGTAAAATGTCCCTAGGCATCAGGCTGGGACAATGGTGGGGCTCATTTTATTTGTTTCCCTTCTCTGAGGAATAATGCTAAGCTCATTGTTTAACAGTATCTGGTCACAATTCATTTTCTTTTTTTAGCCCAATTTTTGAGTTGTTTACAGCAAAATTATCAGTTCCTGTAGCTATTCATGCTTCATTGGCAGAAGCAGAAAACTTCTGCATATTTATTTTATGAAATCAACTGTTTTAAGAATATTTGATTTTTCCATTCACCTTTAGCCTCTAACAAAACTTGCCACAAAAAATGGGGGGAGAGGGGGCCAAAAAAAGACTTGCCACATTTCTTCTGTACATATTTTTTCTACTAGAAACAGTAATCATGAATTGAAGGAAAGACTGATAACTACATTTTGTTGTTAAACTACAAGAAAATTTTAACTCTTTTCATATATTCATATTACAGTCAAATTTCCTTATCAATATCAAAATTTTTCATTTAATTTTTCTTTAGTTGCTGTTACAGTACTTCAAATGTAATGCTACACAGGAGTATACAAAAACTAAGCAGAAGCAAGGCGCAGTGGCTCATGCCTGTAATCCTAGCACTCTGGGAGGCCGAGGCGGGAGGGTTGCTGGAGGTCAGGAGTTCGAAACCAGCCTGAACAAGAGCAAGACCCCGTCTCTACTATAAATAGAAAGAAATTCATTGGCCAACTTATATAGAAAAAATTAGCCGGGCATGGTGGGGCATGCCTGTAGTCCCAGCTACTTGGGAGGCTGAGGCAGTAGGATTGCTTGAGCCCAGGAGTTTGAGGTTGCTGTGAGCCAGGCTGAAGCCACGGCACTCACTCTAGCCTGGGCAACAAAGTGAGACTCTGTCTCAAAATAAAAATAAAAAGCTAAGCAGAAAGACTTTAAAATGTAAAAGGGAATTTTTGGCAGTCTTATTGCACTTAGGAGGCAAGGATTAACATTTGCGACCCACCAAGGTAGAGAAACCTTCATGAACGCTCCAAGGTTTCAGATGGAATCTATGGAGGGGGCTGTGCTTCCTTAGAGGCCAAAGCAAACTAGAAATACAAGGAGACTTACACCAAAATTATTAAAAGCCTAAAAAGTTATGACATTCCCTGAGTAGATGAGGTTGTCAGACCCTACTCTATTTGCCAAGCAGAGGAAAAGATGAACCTTGTCTATAGCAAGATGATACCTTTCAGAGCCTCAACAACTTTTTAGAAATTATCAAGCATGCCACCAAAGAGAATCAAATAACTAGAAACTTACAGAAAAGGAGAAAAAGATATATACATGACCCAAATACTGGAGTTATAAAAAAGGGCATTAAAATAAGAATGATTTATAGTTTTATATATTTGGAAGACAGATAAAATAGTTAAATTCAAGAATTCATTAGAAAAGTAGAATCTGTGGGGAAAAAAGACTATACTGAAATTAAGTACAGTCAGCTTATATGAAGACACCTTTACGGAAGCAAAAAACTAGGGTGAGGAAAGATATTTATAATATATCTAACAACAAACTTAAGATAGGCTACCCAAAATGAAAAGAAGCAAAAATCTTAGACTTCATAAAAGAAGATATCCAAGTGACTAACAAACATGAAAATGTGCTTAATTTCATTATTAGAAGGAAATACAAATTAAAACCACAATGATGCTACATACCAATATGGCTAAAATGAAAGAGGTAGATAATACCAAGTGTTGACAAGGTTATACAGTAATAAAACTCTCATGTACTTATAGTGAGAGTATTAACTTGGTACCACTTCTTTGGTAAACTGGTTCACAGTATCTATTAAACCTGAAGATACACATATCCTATGACCTAGCAATTCCACTTCCAGGCATATGTCCAACAGAAGTTTATATATGTACACTCACCAAAAGACATGTAAAAGAATGTTTACGGCAGCACTATTGATAATTTCCTTAATCTGCAAACAACCCAAATGACCATAAACTGTTTTTCTTTTTTTGAGACAGAGTCTCGCTGTTGCCCAGGCTAGAGTGAGTGCCATGGCGTCAGCCTAGCTCACAGCAACCTCCAACTCCTGAGCTCAAAGCAAGCCTTCCGTCGCAGCCTCCCGAGTAGCTGGGACTACAGGATGCGCCACCATGCCTGGCTAATTTTTTCTATATATTTTTAGTTGGCCAATTAATTTCTTCTATTTCCTGACCTCGAGCAATCCATCCACCTCGGCCTCCCAGAGTGCTAGGATTACGGGAGTGAGACACCGAGTCAGCCAACCATAAACTGAATGGATTTAATTGTGGCGTATCACATGATGGATATTATATAGCAAATGAGAACCAACCATTGCTGCTACGCAACACCATGGATGGATCTCACAATACATAATGCAGGGTAAAAGCAGCAAGACACACTGAGTATGATTCCATTTATACAAGTGAAAAGCAAGCAAAAACATTTTATGGTGTTAGAACATAGGATGGTGGTTACTTAAGTCAGCATGGTAGCAGAAGAGACAGGTGACTGGGAGAGAAGGCATGAGGCAGGATGCATGCAATTAGTATTTCTTGAACTAGGTGACTGAAAATTTATCAAGCTATACATTTATTGCTTCTGTAGTTTTCAGTAGGTAGTACATTCAATTAACATTTTAAAAATTATGAGTGTGTAAAACTGTTAATGCTTATCCTGAGGCTGGGCGCGGTGGCTCACGCCTGTAATCCCAGCACTCTGGGAGGCCGAGGCGGGCAGATCATCCAAGGTCAGGAGTTCGAGACCAGCCTGAGCAAGAGCAAGACCCCCGTCTCTACTATAAATAGAGATAAATTAATTGGCCAACTAATACATATAGAAAAAATTAGCCGGGCATGGTGGCGCATGCCTGTAGTCCCAGCTACTCGGGAGGCTGAGGCAGCAGGATTGCTTGAGCCCAGGAGTTTGAGGTTGCTGTGAGCTAGGCTGACACCATGGCACTCACTCTAGTCCGAGCAACAAAGTGAGACTCTGTCGAGAAAAAAAAAAAAAATGCTTATCCTGAGAACTCCATCTATAAATCTGCAAACTAAGGGATGGTCTAAATAAAATTCTACTGGCATTCATTTAATGGTATGTAACTTTCATGAAACTTGTTCCACTTACTGCTACCAATCATAGCTTTTTATGAATCACACCTGGAAAGAAAACTGATGATTTTCACAGCAGTATGAATGTGCCTATGTTTTCTTCTTATATTTTGCCTTGGAGAAAAATTTGTGTCTAAAATTAATTAATTTCTCCAGGCAATGTTATTATATAGTAGTTAAGAACAGAGACTCTGGAGACAGAATGTCTGGATCTAAGTTCTGGTTCTGCCATTTACTAGTCGAATGTTTTGGGGCAAGGAATTCTGCTTTGGTTTCCCTTGTAAAAGAGAAACATGTTTAAGATTAGACCACATGCAAAAGAATATAAGATTTCCTAAAATACTGTGGCTGGTAATTCCTTTTTTCCCCTGTAAACATTTCTTCACACAAAATTCAAGGCAAGACATAGGCAATATTAATGTTTCATTTGATCAATACTGGCAAAGTAGTCTGTTTTTGGGTGCCTTAGACCTTTGATGCTCACTTTTCATCTTTAGAAATGACTGCACATAGAAGCATTTTCTTTTTGTTTAAGAAAGTTTCTTCATCACATATATGATCTGGTTCATAAACCTTCTCTTCTAGGAACTTCTGCAGCTCAGCTCTTAATGCCTTTCCTATTTTCTTCTCATTCTAAAAAGAAAAATGCTTTAACTTCCAAATCCAACTATTACTATAGATATAGATGGTTAGTAGTGGCATTAATTCCTTCAATACCATCAGAAAAAATAAATAAAACCTGCTGGCTTTCTCTAGAGCCAGGATAATAATGGGTAAGCAACACATTTCTTTTTCTTTTTTTTTTTTGAGACAGAGTCTCGCTTTGTTGCCCAGGCTAGAGTGAGTGCCGTGGCGTCAGCCTAGCTCACAGCAACCTCAAACTCCTGGGCTCAAGCAATCTTGCTGCCTCAGCCTCCCAAGCAACTGGGACTACAGGCATGCGCCACCATGCCCGACTAATTTTTTATATATATATATATATATATATATATAAAAAAATATATATTAGTTGGCCAATTAATTTCTTTCCATTTATAGAAGAGATGGGGTCTCGAACTCCTGAGCTCAAATGATCCGCCCACCTCGGCCTCCCAGAGAGCTAGGATTACAGGCGTGAGCCACCGCGCCCAGCCTTTTTTCTTTAAGAGTTCATTTCTTACAACTTATTTTAACATTTGGAAAAAGATTTATGTATACAAAAATACATGAACTGATATGTAGAACAGCTCTAATGGGAACTCCCACACTTGAACAACTTGAGTATATTTTAAAAATTGTTTTTAAGTAAACAAAGAAAAAATAAAAATATCTACTTGAAGACATTAGAAAGCTGTGGTGGCAGCCAAGACTTGAGGTACTAAGATCCCAGAGAAGAGGGTACAGAGACATGAACTAGACACTTGCCACTGTGTTCCCCTCAGGGCATTCGTCAGCCAAGCAGGAATGCTAACAAGCCAAGCAAAAAATACCTGAAATCACAGTGAGCTGGTATTGAGGAAAAATATCGGAATATAGGACCAGCAATAGAGGTGGAGTCATAGGACACATCCCAAGTTTTCTGGTGGAACTTAGAGGGCTGTACCACAAAAGAATGGGGGAAAATCAGAGAAGACTAAATTTTACAAGAAACTGCAGATCAACCTTAATTCTATTGCTATGTAACAATTTACCTACAAACATAATGGTGAAAAACCCACATCTCTATTATCTCCGTTTCTGTGGGTAAATAAGTAGGGAGTGGTGCAGTTGAGGGATTATGGCTCAGGGCCTCTCATGAGGTTGCAGTCAGGATGTTGATGAGGGCTGCAGTCATCTGGTCTGACCCGGGCTGGGGGATCTGCTTCCAAAATGGCTCATTCATGTAACTATTGGGAGGACACCTCACCACGTGGAACTCTGCATAGCTTGCTTGATGTCCCCTCATGACATGGCAGTTAACTTACCCCAGAGCACGCAATAAGAGAGAACAAGGGAGCTAATGTCTTTTATGATCTACTCAAAAAATGTCACTTTTGTCATATTCTATTCACTAGAATTGAGTCACTAAGCATAGCCCAAAATGGAAAATAGGTCCCACCTTTTAAAGGGAGGAGTATCAAAAAACTTTGTGACACATTTAAAATCCATCATAGGTGCCGTGTTTCTCTGCTGTCTTCCAGAGTATGGGCTGAATCCAGTCATGGCAGACATCATTCAGGGCCTTTACAATATATAATATCTATGATTTAAACATAAAATTAGCAGGTATACTAAGATACAGGAAACAGAATAGAGCTCAAAGTGACCCAGATAAGAGAGTCATCAGAAATGGATCAAAAAATAAGGGGCTAAAATGTTCAACACATTGATGGTAAGATGAAGAATTTCACCAGAGAACATGAACCTATAAAAAAGAATCCAATGGAAATGGGAAAATTGAAAAAAACACAAACTGAAATTAAGAATTAACTGCATGGGTTTGACAGCCACGTGGATCCAGTGGAAAAGACGATTAATAAGCTGGAACATATGTTATTAGAAAATATCCAGAGCAAGAAAGATGAACTACACAGAAAAGCATGTAACTAGAATATCAGAAAGAAGATAAAGAATGGCACAGAAACGATATCTGAAGAGATAATGGCCAAGAATTTTTCAAAGGTAATAAAAGACATTGAGCCACTGATTCAAGGGCTATAAAGCCCCAATCAGTATAAATAAAAAAGAAATTACCCACCCCTGCTACCTAACATTTTATAGTATATTGATGAAAACCAAACATAAGTAGAATATCTCAAAAGCAGCTAGAGATATTATTTTCAAAGACACAATAAGACTGATGTTTAAAAACTTTCAACAGAAACACAAGTCAGAAAACAATGTGATGACATCTTACAAGCGTTGGAAGAAAATAACTGCCAACCTACAAATCAATACTCAACTTAAAATATCCTTCAAAAATAAAGACGAAGTTATTTCCAGATAAAAATTGACAGCATGTATGCTGAGCAGAAGTATTAAATAAAAACAATAATGGAGTTCTTATGCAGAAGAAAAATTTCAGAAGGAAAGATGGAAATATAGGAAGAAATGAAGGGCAAGAAAGAGTAAATATGTGTGGGTAACTCTAAATGAATAATGACTGTACAGTGATAATATCTTGTGGGATTTAAAATAATGTAAAATTAAAATGAATGAAAACATAAAAGATGGAAAGAACAGTGAATAAAGTAAAAGTATTCTGAGGTCAAGCATTGTCTACAAAAACGGTTAACAGTAGTACTTCATATTACAATATAGAGTAACCATCCATATGATCTTACGTTATTAACCTTTAAAGGAACAATGGAAAATGTATAATTAACAATGTAATGGGGAATGGAAAAAATAGATTAACCCAAAAAAAAGGGCTACAATAAAGAGACAGATGGGGGAAGTGATCATAAAATAGATGGAACAAATAGTAAGATTATAATTACAAACACATATACATCAGTAAGATTACATTAAACATAAATAAAATTTCTAGTTGAGATTATTTTGTGATGATTATTTTCAAATTGAATTAAAAACAGATGTGGCCGGGCGCGGTGGCTCAAGCCTGTAATCCTAGTGCTCTGGGAGGCCGAGGTGGGCAGATCGTTTGAACTCAGGAGTTCGAGACCAGCCTGAGCAAGAGCGAGACCTCAACTCTACTATAAATAAAAAGAAATTAATTGGCCAACTAATATACATAGAAAAAATTAGCCGGGCATGGTGGCACATGCCTGTAGTCCCAGCTACTTGGGAGGCTGAGGCAGCAGGATCGCTTGAGCCCAGGAGTTTGAGGTTGCTGTGAGCTAGGCTGACGCCACGGC
This sequence comes from Mirza zaza, assembly GCA_008750895.1. NCBI lineage: Eukaryota > Metazoa > Chordata > Mammalia > Primates > Cheirogaleidae > Mirza > Mirza zaza. The sequence continues at coordinate 41,723 of VSMD01108632.1, forward strand.
ACTCACTCTAGCCTGGGCAATAAAGTGAGACTCTGTCTCAAA